>CAUYQV010000659.1:0-17686 GCA_963574575.1 Galagoides demidoff
ACTTACAATGAAAAGAGATAAAAGGCTCAGCTCTTGTGGCTCAAGCGGCTAAGGCGCCAGCCACATACACCTAAGGTGGCGGGTTTGAATCCCCAGCCCGGGCCCTCCAAATAACAATGATGGCTGCAAACAAAAAATGGCAGGGCGTTGTGGGCGGGCACCTGTGGTCCCAGCTACTTGGGAGACAGAGACAGGAGACTCACTTGAGTCCAGGAGTTGGAGGTTGCTATGAGCTGTGATGCCATGGCACTCTACTCAGGGGGATAGCTTGAGGCTCTGTCTCAAAAAAAAAAAAGAAAAAAGACTATGCAAATATCCTAGACACCTTTTTTAAGAAACTTACTTCAGTGGTAAGCTCCTCTCCTTCAGCAACAGAATCAAATACTGATTCTCTGGCACCCACTCCATCCTCTCCCTCACCATCTCCATCATCTTCCAGTTAAAGTTCACCCACCAAGGCCCTTTTCCAGTAAGCAAAACATTGATGCAATATGAGGTGAGTGTTAACTATTAATGTTCCTCTTTGAAATTTCTTTTATCTCCTATCTAAACATTTTGTATGAGTTTGATGGTATGTTCCGTTTGTTTGAATTAAAGGAAAGCACAATAGTTTCTTATTATTGTACAAGGGTATTATGATATTACTATTATAGTATTATACTATATTATTATTATTATTACCACATATGAGCCATTATAGTATAATGTTATTATTATCATACATACATTGTTCATCATGGATCTGAGTTACGCACAAATCTGACCTAAAGATATTCTCAGGACTGTATCTCATCCATACAGTATAGACACATTTAGTTTATGGACACCATTTCTAAGGGAAATTATGCCAAGAATGTAGCAAAAAAAATACAAAAATAGTTAATGATGGGCTGATAAGACAAATATGTGGAAAGTATTCAAAGTAATGTCCTAGTCTGTTAATGGTTTGGAAAGTTGATTGGAGTATCAGTCAATTGTGTTAAACAAGGCATAAAAATAGGAGAGGCTTCTTTAAGAGTTGCTTAAAAATTTCCCTCACAATTCACTGTTGCATTTTTAAATTATGCATCCACTGATTCCTATGATTTTGCTTTTGGTTTTTTAATTTCTTGGGCAATCAAACTTTTTATTTCTGTAGATTCATAAGAAGTTACAAATAAATGTTCAAAGCAGTCCTGTGAACCTTTCATCCTAATTTTGACATCTTGCATAACTATTGTACAATAACAAACCCAGGAAGTTAACATTAATACAATCCCTGCAGCTTATTCAGACATAACTGGGTATAGCTACACTCATTTGTGTGTGTGTTTATGTGTCCTTCTTTGCAATTTTATCACATGTGTAGCTTTATGTAACTGCCACCACAACCTAAATACAGAACTATTTCATGAACCCAAGGCTTCCTTTTGCTATTTCTTTATAGCCACTTCCACTTTTCTTCCCAAATCCCTAGCCCTTAATTTGTACTCTACCTCTATAATCTTGTTATAAGAACGTCATAAAAACAGAACCATGCAAGATTGCCTTTTCTTCACTCAGAATGATGCGCTTGAGGTCCATCCAAGTTGTTATATGTATCAAACTGGGATGGTAATACCCAAAAGATGTCATCAGTTTTCATTTATCTCATTTGAAAATCAACTTATATAACTCTAAATAGTCATCCTCATTTAGGGTGAAAGAAAACTAATTTACTTTTAGGTGAGACAACTCTTTTTAGAAGGAAGTCCTCCAGAGTGGGGAGGAAAGGGAGGGTTAAAATGAAGGAGAATTTTTAGTGAAGCTGTTAGGAGTGGTTTGGTTTCCAACGAATAAGAAAAAGCGAGTAGGAGCATATATTGCAGAACCAGGGCAAGAAAAAGACAAGAATGTGAAGTGTGTGTTGGGGCAGCCACAGGGAGTCTGGCCTGGTTAGGAGGGAAGAGACTCCTGGGGAGGGCAATGGAGCCTGTTCACAGAGGATTCTGCATTTTAGCCTATGGATTTTGAATCCACTGAACATGTTTGAGCAGGGAAGAAAAATGGAAATCACTTTTCTGAAGGTTTTGAACAGAAAAAGAAAGAGCTCAGAGTCTGACTCTAAGAATATGTTTTAGAAAAGTAAGACATTGCAGTGGCGCCTGTGGCTCAAAGGAGTAGGGCACCGGCCCCACATGCCGGAAGTGGGGGGTTCAAACCCAGCCCCGGCCAAAAACTGCAAAAAAAGAAAAAAAGAAAGAAAGAAAAGTAAGACATTAAAAAGCAATTGAGAGAATATGAACAATGATTGAGCCATACTAGCACCATTGGGAAAATCAAATATTAAGAACTTGTTGATTGAATGACAAGTCAGTTATTATTTTGAACTTTTGGGTCTTGATGCCTAAAATGTGGTAGCAACATTATAGTAAATCAAGAATCACTTTAGAGGTTAATCCTTATATGAGAAAAAAGATCACATCATCTTTGTTCACCAGTATATCCTTCCTGACTAGCATGGTGCCTGGGTCCTGGTTAAGAAAGTGCATAGGGCTTGGTGCCTGTAGCTCAGTGGCTAACGAGCTGGCCACATACACCAGAACTGGCGGGTTTGAATCCAGCCTGGGCCTGCCAAACAACAGTGACAACTACAACAAAAAAATAACTGGGTGTTGTGGAGAGTGCCTATAGTCCCAACTACCTGGGAAGCTGAGGCAAGAGTTTGAGATTGCTGTGAGCTATAAAGCCAGGGCACTCTACCTGGGGCAACAGCTTGAGACTCTTATCTCCAAAAAAAAAAAAAAGAGCATAGGTGGGTGTTTAAGTAGGAGGTAGGTCCACTGAAAGGAGGAAAAGCTGAGGAGAATATAAAACATTTGCAACAAACTGGAGAAAATGTGACAGAAAGTTAACAAAAATATTGTCTCAGGCAAGCTAATCTTGTAATACTTAGTTGTTTCCAACCCAGGGTGCATGTTAGATCCAACTCCAAAACATTTTAGAAACGTGATGCTTCTGCCTTCAGAAATTCTGATGTAAGAGATCTGGAATGAAAACCTGACTTTAACATTTTTAAAACCCGCCAGTGTTGCTAAGGTACAGCCAGAAATGAGAATCCCCCCCCCTTGGTAGAACTTTGGTTTTTAAATGAAATTACTTTGCATTAATTATTAGTACTGTCTAGATTCTAAAAAGTGACAAAGTAATGGCAGGCTAGGCAATACCATGCCTGCAAAGACAATGCATGTGCTAATTCCATGTATTATAGTTCACTGATCTTATCTCTGTTTTAAGAAATGATGATGGTTTCTTTAGGCTCACAGATGTCTGTGAAGTTATCCTTAGTGGTGTTTCTCTCCTTCTCTCAACTTAGAGTTTGGAATTCCTCTACTGATCTGAATGTAGTTTTTTTGTTAATTATATAAGAATTAACAGACAAAACGTCATATATATGACATCCACGTTCCTTCTGAACACCAGATAGCTCAAGCCATGGGATCATGTTGGTTTATTGGTACTGCCTTTGTGGTCACAAATAAGATCACTTCATATAGTCCTCTCTGTAGATCTCTAATCCCATCATCAAGGAGAAGAAATGGGTCTCTATTTCCTTGATAAACTTATTACAGAAGATTGAATGCAGACTGTTAAGGCCAATAAATCTGTGGCAAAGAAAGGGAAAGTAAATAGAACACCAGTCTCTGCTTAGCTCAGATATAAAAGTAGAATTTAGTTAACATCCACTGTCAACAGAAACTTGGAACCTTCTCACGGAACTGTTCATTCCTTTTATTTTGTTTGAATTACCTACTTAGCAATCAATAAAAATTATTCCGATGCAATCCCATGGTTAGTATTCTTTCAACACTAATACAAAGCAAGCTTCTTTCATCTAAATTTAGTGCCAAGAATAACAGCAAACAATTTTAACCTCCCATTACATGTCAGACAGTGACCTAGATGTGTCATTTCATCTAATCCTTATAATATCATCACAAGATAACAACTAGTACTATTACTCCTAGTTTACAGAAGAGGGAATTAAGTGTCAAAAAGAAAACGTTGCCCACCATCATAGAACCTATAAATGGAAACATCAGAATGAAACCCGAATCTGTCAGCAAGCCCAAGTACTTAACCACCGTGTTATATTATACATCAGAAATCAAAGCTGAAAATAATTACACGTAAGTCTCTTGATTATTCTGCGCTGTGGCCATGTCTCTGGAAAGTCTTCACCTTTTCTGTGTTCTCACAAACTTCTAAAAATGAGACTTGCCTGGCTGAGAAAACGTCCCTCACATTCTCTTGCACACAGCAAAAGAATTCTGATACTGTGTGAGATTTTGTTTTTATTCCCTTTATTTTTTTTTTTTAGGGAAAGTGTGTGCTCAGACCACTTGCATGATAAAGTAGTTGCATAAATTGAGAGACAAAAGGTTGGAGAAACAGTCAATGCAAGTGTATTGAAGGACAAAAGCAAAAGTGCCTCTAGTGTTCTGATTTATGTTACTCTACTGCCATCTTCTGGTTTTGTTATAAAACACATTCTATAAAAATCTGGCTGCACAGATGGGGAGAAATATTTTCACAGCATTATGTATCACAGACTATGTTTAATGTAACTATAGATGTGTTATATACGGGTTGTGGATGAACATTCATTCATTTAACAAATATTTGAGCACCTACTCTATTATAGTTACCAAAGATAAATAGCAGTGGTCAAAAGCTGTCCTTTCAAAGCTTCTGTGCTGATACATTAAAAGTTTACATGGAAAGTTTAATGATAGAGGCTTTCTGTGGGGAGGGCTTGAGGAAAGAAAGAAGAGAGATAGGACTGAGAAAAGCTACAGGGGAGGCTTAAACTTGAAAATAAAAATTTTTATGCTAAAGCATTTTGAAAAGGTTAATATTTGTGCATTTTTGAGTGGTGAATAACTCATTATTCAATAACAGTCTCTCAGACTTAGAACCCAGAATGAGAGGGGGAAAAAAAAGTTCAAAATGGAAGTGGCGAAAAGAGACAAATGTTTTCTGTAAACTTTTTCATGACTATACAATAAGCGTATTTCCAATCAACTAATAAGCTATTATCTTTTTTTTTTTTTTTTTTGCAGTTTTTGGCCGGGACTGGGTTTGAACCCGCCACCTCCAGCATATGGGGCCAGTGCCCTACTCCTATTATCTTATTTATGTGAAATGTTACTACCACAAAATGCCCTCCTTAAACAGCGGAAATCCAGAACTCAGCTTTTGTCGTTCCTTCTCCTTGTTCCTCCCCCCACACCCAATCTGTTGACAAGCCCTGTCAGTTCTATTTCCAAGAAATATGTATTGAGACTATTCATTTTTCTACTTTTGTTATCACTCCTATTTCAAGGCAATCATCATCTCTCACCGAGAAGAGCACAATAACCTCCTAACTCCAAAGAACCACTAGCATTCTCATCTTCACACACAGCCACTGGTCATCTTAAAGTGTAATCATTCTGCTCACCTGCTTAAAAATCCCTATATGTCTTCTTTTTTTTTGTCAATGAAATCATATTTGGGAGGCAGAGGTGTAGTATTGTTTGAGCCCATGGGTTCGAGATGAGCCTGGGCAACGTAGCCAGACCCTGTCTCTCCAAAAGAAAAAAATGATTACAAATCTTTACCCTGGGCTCCAATGCTCTTCACAACCTGGCCCCCAGGCTGTCTCCCCTCCTTGCATCTCATGCCACTCTCCCACTCACTACAGCACATTTCAAACACACCATCTTAGACTGTTTGGGCTACTATAACAAAATACCATAAACCAGTTGCCTTATAACCAGCAGAAATGTATTTCTCACAGCTCTGATGACTACAAAGTCCGGATCAAAGCTCTTGCAGGTTTTGTGTCTAGTGAAAGTTCTCCACTTGCTGCACAGACAGGTGTTTTCTCAGACAATGAAAGAAGCTGGGAAGTTTTGTGGAGTCTCTTTTATAAGGATATTAATCCAATTCTTGACATCTCTGCTCTCATGGCCTAATTACTTCTAAGAAAGCTCACATCCAAATACTCTTACATTGGAGATTAGATTTCACTATATGAACATACCAAAGCATATACCAAATTTTGAAGTTGTTTTCCAAGGTCTTTTATTCCAGTCTTCCCACCTTTTTTTCTCTCTGCCTAGAAAGTCAAGAGGATCCACAAAATTTTAAAAAAACAAAACTGTTTTCTACAACATTGTGGAGTTTTATGTATGTTTTACTCTAGCCAGGAAATAGTACATACATTGCAAACCCACTCTCAAGACTAATGAGGTAGGTAAGAAAGAAAAATCGGAAATAGTAATGGCAGCAGCACAAAATCACAATGAACACATATTTAGTACTGTCTAAGCAAAGGAGGAAGAAAAGAACAAGCCTCTAACTCTCCGATCTCTTATTTTCCCACGTATGAGACACCTAAGAGCAATGAACAGCAGAAAGTATCTCTTTGAACTAAAGGGTCAGTCAACACATGATTCTGCTCCTTCATTCACAATTTAGACATCTTACAGCTCTCATAGTTAATGTCACTTTTCTACTTCTAGAATAACATGAAGAACAAGATCATTGGTATAATTGCAATGATTCCAGATGAGCCAGAAAACTGAGTGAGGTATGGAGGGGTTACTTTACAAGAATCCACACTTCCTAGAAATAAGTTTCAGGCAATTGAATTACTTGACCTTGGTTACTGGATCCTTATAACTCCCAGAGTTTTCAAAACAGGAGTTCCCTGGCTTTGAACTAGAAACAAACCTATACTTACTTTCAGCAAATCTGATGATTGTTTTACTCTTGATTGAAGTTATAGAAAGGACCATACAAGTGAGAAAATTAAATTAAAAAGGCACATTCTTAGCCTCTATGTACACTAGCTCATTATTCAAATTCTACCTGATGTATATGAAATGAATACCACCAAGATTTCAAAAGAATTCTGAATTTTCAGTGCAAGTAGCAGAAAGCACTTTTTAATGTGTAAGAAAAGCTCCACAGTAAACACAAATTTATTGCACATAGAATCAACGTTAAAGTACTTTTAGAAGCAATAATTAATTCATTAAGATGGGGACTTGACTTTTTTTTCTAAAATGACGATTCCCATTCTATTATCTCACCTCTTCTCAGCAGGAAATCCTTAGGCTGAGTGTAATTTGTAAATCTGGCAAACACAGCAGTAAGGTGCACTTACCTGTTCTCCCAATCCCCTCTCACGTGGCACAATTCCACTGTATTCTGTTAATAGCACCCTGTCCAGGCAACCCATAGGAACTGTCTGTGACCCGGAGCTGGATTCCGTGTACACTGTTTCTGGATAACATCAGTAAGACCACTGATGCTTTTTTCCTACTAAATGGACTTCTAGTAAAAGCAAGCAATTGCTATATCCATGGAGACAATGTAAAAAGATTGTAATAGTTGCTAAAAGACTCTGACGTCTTTGATGCTGAAGAAACTATTTGGGTCCGAGATGCAAAGATTATAATAGGCATAGGAACTCTCTGAAAGAACTCAAGACGTCCTAAAAAGCAGATGAACCCATACAAAACCAGATGGTGTGGTGGTCATCAGAATCAAGCTCCGCTATTCCAGAGGAAGTAGTAGTACAAGTTTGTACAGTTGAGTTCTCAATACATGACAATGTTTCCATCAGCCTCATAAGCTGAATCTCATACAGTTCATTCGTGACTGGGCTCCTGCTGTATCTATGCCACATGGGGCCACACAGAAGTGTTTTACTGAAGGATGTCCAGATGTGAGATCATCCTTTTACTTGTAAGGGGCATATATGAGCTGCTCTTCAAGATTGGATTGGCCAGTGAGCACACTGTTTTAGCCAGGCTAAACATTTGTTTGGTAGCAATCTCTAAACATCATTTTGTTGATAGAGCATCAGGAAATGCTGTACACTGGGTTTTCCTGAACTTCACCATGGCCCAACACCTCAAAAGGTCACAGTTGTGATTTGCTTAGTATTACAGAAACATAACCCATACTAAGAAGCCGGAATCATGGCTCCGCTCCTGTAGCTCAAGCGGCTAAGGCACCAGCCACATACACCAGAGCTGGCAGGTTTGAATCCAGCCCAATCCTGCCAAACAACGATATCTACAACCCAATGACTGGAGAGCCTGAGGCAGGGCACTCTCTTGAGCCCAAGAGTTTGAGGTTGCTGTGAGCTGTGATGGCACCACAGCACTCACCCAGGGTGACAGAGTGAAACTCTATCTCAAAGTTAAAAAAATAAATAAAATGTGTTGATTTAGTAAATTGTTCCAAAATAACTAAAGACCATTTTCTATGTACCTAATCCAATCTCCTTTCTATTTGTAATGCTTTGGAATCTATTTCTAAGTGATTATTTAAACCGTTTATCTTTCAGGACTATCATTTGACCTTCATGGACTTTGACAACTTGAAGATTATTAATGAGAGCTAGCCAGTCAAGAACACTTATGCATCATACTCACCTGGCAGGGGAGCCATCATGATCACGAAGGTGGTTTTCCCAGAGTGAGGCTAATGGACTCTGGATGTGCTGAAATTTCCCCAAATGTGGGAAATTCAACTGCATAATTTGAGGTAGTCGGGGACTGTGTTCATGCTTTCCCCTATTTTATATTGGGTTAAATACACTATATTAAAATTAATTTTCTTTCTATTTTTGTTGTTGTTGTTGTTGTTGTTGTTGTTGTTGTTAGAGAGAGAGTCTCACTTTATTGCCCTCAGTAGAGTGCTGTGCTATGCTGTCACGGCTCACAACAACCTCCAACTCTTGGGCTTAGGTGATTCTCTTGCCTCAGTCTTCCAAGTAGCTGGGACTACAGGCACCCGCTGCAACACCCGGCTTTTTTTTGTTGTTGCAGTTTGGCCAGGGCCAGGTTCAAACCCACCACCCTCAGTATATGGGGCCGGCACCCTACCCACTGAGTCACAGGCGCTGCCAAATTTCTTTCTTTTAAAAAAAAAAATGTTTATGCATATTTCTCTCTGATTGTTCTCAACCAAGAAAGGAGGCAAAAATTTCTACCCTGGGCTGAATTAGCCAGGTGTTGTATAAGATCTCTTAAAATGTAAATACTAGTGCCTTGAAAACAGTTTTTCATGTCATTTCTTGTCAATATTCCTAGTAATTTGATCTCCATAATAGCTGGAAAACCGGGCAGCGCCTGTGGCTCAGTGAGTAGGGCACTGGCCCCATATTCCTAGGGTGGTGGGTTCAAACACAGCCCTGGCCAACCTGCAACAAAAAAAATAACCGGGTGTTGTGGAAGGCACCTGTAGTCCCAGCTACTCTGGAGGCTGAGGCAAGAGAATTGTCTAAACCCAAGAGCTGGAGGTTGCTGTGAGCTGTGACACCACGGCACTCTACCCAGGGTGATAAAAAAATGAAAAAAAATAGCTGGAAAACTACACAAACATTGCCTAACTCATGCTGTTAGACCCTAGGCATGTATTGGGTTGATAGAGCTGTCCCACAGCATAAGGCTATCCATAGTAGATGATAAGATGAGCATGACTTCCTCTTTGGGACATTTCCTACTAGCAACCATGCTCTCTTCTCTCCCCTTTAAATATAAGATATATACTAGGTTATTAAGTATGGAATGTCTGATTTCCTTAAGTACTAAGTTTGCCAGTTAGTATCTCTGATATTTTACTTTGACACTTCCTTTTTTTTTAATAGGGAAGTCACATCCTCATTCTTTCAAATGCACATTTTGGTTTGGGATTTTTTTAAGAGCAATTTTTGGGAAACCATGAATAAGTCTAAAGTTGTGTTATTTTTGAATATGAATTCCATCGTGGAACCAATGCAGCATGGGGAGCTCAAAATATCAATGAAGTGTTTGGAAGAATGTGATTAATGAATGTACGGTACATTAATGGTTTCAGCAATTCCATTCAGCTGATTTTTACTTTGAAAATGAGCCATGTGGGTGACCTGAGACCAAGGTGGATAATGATGAGCTGAAAGTTATAGCAGAAGTGAATCCATTCCAACCTATGGGTGAATTAGCAGCAAGACTTGACATTGTTATTCTAACAGTCTTGCATCATTTGAAACAAATCAACAAGTTAAAGAAGCTGGATAAATGAGTTTGCATGAACCAAATAAGCATCAAAAGATAAATCATCTCAAAGCTTGCCTTTCTTTGCTGTCACGACATAAATGCAAACCATTTCTACACCACATTGTCACATGTGATGAAAATGGATTTTTTGACCATTGCAAGCATTTGGCACAGCGGTTGGATAAAGATGAAGTGCTGACAATTTATATGGCACAGCTCTTGCATGTGGGACAGACTACAATAGCAACTCTACCTAACAAGTGCAAACATAATAGTTGGTACTCTCACATTAATCTGAAATTTTGAAAAAGAAAACAATAAAAAAATTTAAAAAGATGAAGGGCTGAAACACAGTCCAAAACTGAATGTTCATCTAAAAAAAGCTAGTGGTGTCTGGGGGTAAAGCACTGGTATTATCCACTACCACTTCATGAACCCAATCAATTAATTATAGTAGAAGTCTACTGCAGTCAGTTGGACAAAATGATGAGAATGCTCACAATTAAGCTACCAAGATTGCTCAATGGAGATAAGCCAATCCTCTTTCAGACTACATGTCACAAAAAACAACAACACTGCTTAAATTACAAAAGCTGGACTTGGAAACTGTCTTTCATCCACCATACTCACTACACTTTGCACCAACTGACCCCTTCTTCCAGACTTGGGACCATTTCTTGCAAGGAAAAATATTCAATTCTATGGAATATGCCTTTCCCAATTTCATTGGCACTCTCTCTCTGGGCTTCTTTGTTGCTGACATAAATAAGCTACTGCTAAGATGGCAAAACTTTGTCAGTAGCATAGGCATACACTTTGAGATATAATAAAATAAAATTGTGATGTGAAATCAGACATTTCGTATTTAATGAACTAATATAATCCATGATTATCATCTATAAAAGTTGGAGATAATTTGGGGATAAAGACAGGGATGAGGATTTTCTGTTATAAAACAATCTTTTCATAATTTGACTTTTATTCTTTAAAATAATGTATCAATTAAGAGAAATGAGGTGGTCAGCAATAAAGAACAGGAAAGGAAAAGTCCCAGGGTTGCAGAAAAGTGCCTGTTAGATGAAGGTAAAAGGAAAGAGGGAGACTGGCCAATGGATTTTCTCTTGGTAAGGCTAGCCCTACCAAGGACATTGTAACCTGATGCCATCCAACTTTCCAGTTATATATAACCCGTCTTTTCCAGAATCCACACTCATTAGCCAAACTTCTAATTACAAAATATCTGTCTAAAAAAAAGAATGTGCTGGTAATACTAACTGAATTATTTTACCTTTATGAAAATTCTATTTCACTTTGTAAATTGTTTGGAATTTTAACTGTGCACATTACCTCTACAAAGCTTAATCAATATAATCCCATCACTTGCAAGTCGATCCACTCTCAGTACTGACAACAGGAGACTTCAGAGTCTTAAAGGCAGAGGATTAATTTCCGCACTGCATAAAATTCATCCAGGTAATGTCTTTTGGAGACTCATCTGGGAAGCCAGCCTTCCTTTCCCAGCGGATTTACTGCATATTATTTGTGTACTAGGCTCTGAGAACTCTCCCACATAAAGCTGTATGACTCACCAGAGACATTAGGAAAAAATTAAATAATGTATTTACTGGGCCATTTTTATAATATTACTTCATATTCCCTTATAATTTTAAAAGAATTTTATATTAAATTAAATAACTATGTAATGAATAACTTCTATATCTTCAGTCTTTGGGTAAACAGAGGAGAGTTTCAGAAAATGCATAATGTAATGTACATTAAAAAGTGGGATTCCTGGCTTCCCTGGCTTATTCATTGAGAAGGCACATACGTAATAGTGAAATATGAAAATGTTAATATGCACCCACCATAGACCCTCGGTATTCATTCACTCATGCAATAAGCATACTTACTATCTACAAGAAAAATGTGGCACTTATCAAGAGTCTATTAAAGAAGATTTTTTTTTATGTATAAATAAATAATATATTTTTGCTTTCAATTATGTCAGACTCTATGCTACAACTCTTTATTCCACACAAATCTAAAATAGTCCTCATACATTAAAAATTAAATGTGAAGGAAATGTGATACATTGAATAATGGCTTCCCAAAGATATCCATGTCCTAATGTCCTAATATTAACCTGTGAATATGTTAATGTACATGGTAAAATGGGACTTGACAGGTATGATTAAATTAAAGGTTGTGAAATGAGAAGATTTTCCTGGATTCCAAGAAGGCCTAATGTTATCCTAAAGGTCCTGAGGAGGTGGAGCAAAATGACCAAATAGAATCCTTCAGCAACTGTCCCCCTCACAAGAACACCAAATCAAGTAATTATTCACGCAAAAAAGCCCTTTCATGCCCAGTTGCTGTTATTGTGGTATCTAAAGAAAAAAGAATAAAGAAAAAGTCACTAAAGGAAGACTAAAAGACAAACTCATCAAAAATAATAAATATGACAACTTTTTAAGAGAGAGTTAGTATAAAAAGATATGGAAGGAGGCTGTGGTGTTGGCATCCGAGATGTCAACCAAGAATTTCCAAGTCAGAGACGGAGACTGGATTTGCCCTGACAAGAAATGTGGAAATGTAAACTTTGCTAGAAGAACTAGCTATAATTGATATGGCTGGGGGGAAGCAACTGAGGCCAAGATGATGAAAGCTGGGGGCACTGAAATAGGAAAGACCCTTGCAAAAAAGAGCTGAGGCCTTTTTAGTGCTAATGACTGGCAGTGTAAGACTTGGAGTAATGTGAATTGGGCCAGAAGATCAGAGTGTAACATGTGTAGTATTCCAAAGTATGCCAAATTAGAAGAAAGAACAGGATATGGTGGTGGTTTAATAAAAGAGAAAATGTTGAATATATAGAAAGAGAAGAATCTGATGGTGAATATGATGAGTTTGGACTTAAAAAGAAAAAGTACAGAGGGAAGGCAGTTGGTCCTGCATCTATATTGAAGGAAGTTGAAGATAAAGAATCAGAGGGAGAAGATGAGGATGAGGATGAAGATCTTTCTAAATATAAATTAGATGAGGATGAAGATGATGCTGATCTCTCAAAATATAATCTTGATGCCAGTGATGAAGATAGTCATGAAAAGAAATCTAATAGACGAAGTCGTTCAGAGTTTCAATCTTCACATTCACGATCTTCATCACACTTATCCTCCTCCTCAAGTGCAAGGTCTAGGTCCAGGTCCTGTTCAAGAAGTTCTTCTAGTTCGCAGTCAAGATCTCATTCCAGTTCCAGAGAATGTTCGAAATCTCATGGGTTGAAATCAAGATCCAGCTCCAGGTCCCACAGGGGATCCTCTTCTCCGTGAAAAAGATCTTACTCAAGTTCATCATCTGAGAGGAACAAAAGAGAAGTCGTTCTAGATCTTCTTCATCTGGTGATCGCAAAAAAAGATGAACAAGATCACGGTCACCCAAAAGGCGCCACAGGTCATCTTCTGGATCATCCCATTCTGATTCCCGTTCAAGTTCAAGAAAGAAATAATGTATTAAAATTTACATCAAAAAAAAAAAATCCAGTACAGTGCATGAAGCATATTTTTAAAAAGTTGGTGTCTTACTTGGTCAGAAGTGCTAAATCTGCTAGTAGAGGTGCATACCTTTATTGCTTTTCAGAACAATACATCTGTGTTTGTGAAGTTAAAAGTAAATAGTATTTTAAGCCATAATGTCTCAAAATAGATGCTCTATTTATCATGTATTATTTACAACCATTTGCTTCATCCATCAGCCATCTCAGCTATAACAAAGTATTTTGTTTCCTAATTTAAACTCTTTGTTTTTCTCATTTCCAAATATGTCCCGTCTATTGGTTAAGACAGGATTTACTGAGGTTCATTTGAACATTTGAACTTTGTGCATGGAGGCAAGACTGGTAAACTTGTTGGAAACTGCCTGTTTTATGTTTTTATCTGATAAAAGAAGTCAACCTGTTTATGTCATTAACATATGTCAGTGTTATACTTAACCTAAAAAAGTTAAACAGTTTAAACAGCTAACTTGTTTATTTTTAAATTCCCTATGCTAAGGGTGCCTTAGAATCATTCTCTCCCTTTTATCTAGCTTTATTTTTTTGCACCACCACATTTAATGCAAAAGAATCTTGTGGATTGCTGAAGGAGAAAATGTTATTTTCCTTCCTGACACATAATTCGGGGCAGGAAAGAAAGCCTAACATTTCACCTGTATTGATAGGGTTTCCTGTTAAGAGAAACATCTTATTTTAAAATGTATGTCAGTATGTTAAGAAGCTTTGTGTGATACCCTTTAAAATCCAGTTGTGAAATGTGATAGGGTAGAAGAGGTTAAATCATAGTTAATGAGAAAATTTAAGAAAGCTTTTGAAGGATATTTCTTTTCAGATGAAAAGACACCACAGACATTGTGAATTTAAGTGAACATTTGTCTCTAGATGACTTACTATAAACACCGCATAAAGTTTTCTTCCAAATAACAAATGAATGCTTATTTCTACATAATGTAAGGCAAAATCGTTATTTTTTTCCTGTTCACTTGAAATAACTTATGGCTTAAAATGCTTTCAGAGTTTGGTTTGTTTTTCAAAATTAAAATTTGGTCACTGAATTCCTTTTTGTTTTCTGGTTTAAAAATGAAAAAGGTTTCTCTTAACAGTATCTTCAGTGACAATATAAGGTAAGTATATTAAAGGAAATTGACAATTGTGCTTGTGGTCTTTTGTTATGGGGTATTGATTTTATTCTTGTTTATTTGTTTGTGTTTTCCCCTGAACATTGTCTGCTGCAGTTTAAATAAAAATTTAAACTTGTTTAAGGTATTTCGTAGATAGATCAAACAAAATTATATTTGTTTTTTATTTTAAAGTGTTTTTCTCTTCAACTAATCTAAAAATGAAAGCAAGATGTCTCATGTAGAAATATTTTGATAATATTTTTACAATGGCTTTCCTGTGTTTTTTATCTTAATTTTCTTTGCTACATTTACTGTAGGTTGCACAAAAACTTTTCCTCTCTTGTAATTGTGCCTCAGACTTTTTGAAAGTCCACCTTCCAAGTTGTTCAGATGATCTTCTAGATTCTACATGTTATCATTGATTTATTTTTGTGCTTTCTGTATTTAAAACTTTAGCTGTACTAAGCAAATGGAAGGTAATAAATTTAGCTAATGGCAGTTCACAGACAATTAAGATGATTATGATTTCATTTGGTTTAACTAAGCTGTACTAGTTCGTTTGGTAAGGGAATGATACTGTAGACAAATGTAAATAAAGCCTGTGAGTCAAAAAGAAAAAAAAAAAGATATGAAAGGAAACAATAAAAAGTCAAAAAGCCAAGGGGATGAAGTTATAATGCACAGATTTTGTTAGTTTTCTCTTTGCTTTTTTTCTTTTAATTTTTTTGTTGTTAGCAGAGTTAAGTTGTCATCTGTTGAAAATAATTAGTTATAAATGTTTTTGCAAGCCTCATGGTAAGCTCAAATCAAAACATCTGAAACAGACACACAAAAAATAAAAAGCAACACATTAAAACACAACTATTAGAGAAAATCCTTTCTATACAAAGGAAGATAGGAAGGTCGGAAAAAGGAAAGGACCACAGAACAACCAGAAATCAAATAACAACATGGCTGTATTAAGTTCTTACTTACCAATAATAGCATTAAATGTAAATGAACTAAATTCTCCAATTAAAAGACAGAGTAACTAAATGGATAAATAAATAAGACCCAATATGGGCCAAGATGATAGACTAAAAGAGCCCCCACACACCACTATTAAGGAGAGGCTCAAAAGTTGTAAGGGGATGTCCACCTACAAATAGACCTTCTTGTAGAGCACATTATAAATTATCAGGGAAATGACAGGAGACACTCAGAGTGAAGGAGAGGAAGACAGATAATCTATTTGCCAAGACTGTAAGGTATCTGGGGGAGGTACTCACAAGTGGGGAAAGACAGGAAGAGAGGATCCTGAGACTCCATGTTCTCCTCATAGATGCTACAACTCAAGCTGCAAGGGGAGCTCCACTCACTATTACAGACCTCAGGGCTAATAATAAAGATGCTTGGAAACTATGTAGTGACTAAAAAGTGCACTAAAAAGTGGGCATAACTTGGATCCAGTGGCTTCTGTTCTCATGTTGCTGCATGCAACTGACATGTCCATTCTGAATTTTTGGGTGTGGAGTATCTAGTCTATATAGGGCTCAGCTTTTTTGCATTGCCTCTGCCAAGTCAGAAAGCAGACATTCTCATGTGCCCCATGACTGAATGCTTCTCCTTCTCATGGGGAATTTTAAAAGAGCAGGGGCCAACAGCAGCACCTGAGAAATCTTTTGGCAACTGCCTCAGCATGACCTACAGAGGCCCAGGTCCACCCGAGAGGCTCCCATGCAACCACTTGAACTTGCAGTCATGTCCATGAGGCTCCTCCACCACCACCTGACCCCATATCCATGCTTCTGTGGCTCCCACAATGCCAAATAGCACCACAGCCCCATCCTTATAGCTCCTACCTTCCACCTGCCATTGTGGCCCAATGTTCTATCACAGACCCACCAATTTTATGTTGCATTGCACCTAAACCTGGGTGGAAATGAATATCCCCAGCCTTAAAACCTATGATCAGCATCTAGATGGTCTTGCCAAGCTGCTGTTGCCACCACAGTGGAGATACACAGGTAGAACAATCTTTTGCAATGCTAATCTCTATGGAGTAGGCCTTTTCCAGCTCCCTGACAAAACTTCCAACAGCAGTCTGGGGAACAACCCACCACTGCATATGAAGATTATGCAGCACCAACTTAGGCAATGGGACTCCATATCTGTACGTCTCCTGGCAGGTCAATATCCTGGAGTATGACACATAAATGCCAGCGAGGTACTTCTCCTTCTTCTCACTAAGTAGGAGAGTTCCTAGTAAAAGAGAACAAGTGTGCCACAACCTATGTACTATGGGATAAGAAAAGAGGTTTCTGATGAGAAGAAACCAAGAAAAGAATTTTGGTGACATGATTAAACAAGCTACTTCAGTACTCCCAAAGGATCACAAAAGATCCATAACAATAAATCCTAACTAAAAGGAAATTGTTGAAATGTCATAAATGAAATTCGGAAAGAATATGGATCGCAAATATGATGAATAGTATTGAACAGAAAATTAAAAACCAACACAAGCCAAAAAAAATCTCAGGACATGAATGAAAAAAAGTAAAAAGTTACTAAAGAGATTGACAACATTAAAAAGGATAAACCTTTAAAAATATTCAAAGAAATGAAAGAGTCATTTAAGGAATATCAAGATATGGCAGAAAGCTTCAACAGGCTAGACCAAACAGAAGAAAAAAATATACCTCTGTTAGTAAAAGATACAGAAAAAAGAATAAAGAAAATTCAACAGGCTCGGCGCCTGTGGCTCAATTGGCTAAGGCACCAGCCACGTACACCTAAGGTGGCGGGTTCGAATCCCCAGCCCAGGCCCGCCAAACAACAGTGATGGCTGCAACCAAAAAATGGCCGGGCGTTGTGGCGGGCGCCTGTGGTTCCAGCTACTTGGGAGGCTGAGGCAGGAGACTTGCTTGAGCCCAGGAGTTGGAGGTTGCTATGAGCTGTGATGCCATGGCACTCTACCCAGG
>CAUYQV010000661.1:0-31608 GCA_963574575.1 Galagoides demidoff
TGGCGGGCACCTGTGGTCTCAGCTACTTGGGAGGCGGAGGCAGGAGACTCGCTTGAGCCCAGGAGCTGGAGGTTGCTATGAGCTGTGATGCCATGGCACTCTACCCAGGGGGATAGCTTGAGGCTCTGTCTCAAAAAAAAAGAAGTCATTCAGTCTTCGACTTCCCCTCTCCGTGAACTATGAGAAATAAATGTGTGTTTATTGTAATAAAATCACCCAGTCTGTGGTGATTTTGTTATAGGAGCATAAAATGGGCTAAGATGTGTGGTTCCAGGTGTGTTTAGAAGGGCAGTGTTAGAAGAATTGAATAATAGATTAAATGGGCTTGGAGGAGGTTTTGGTGGGTTTGGGTAGGATAGGATTCAGTATTGACTCTTAAGTTTCTGGCTCAAGCAGCTGAGACATAATGACATTACCCCTAACAGTAAAAAAATAATATTGCCTAAGTAATAAGGGGTGATCCTCATGAATATAAAGAATAAGGAGCAGGCAGATTTGGGAGGCAGGAAAGACGATAGTTTTGGTTTTGGCCATGCTCAGTTTCAGATGTGTGGTGGTTCACATTTTCCATGAAGGATTCCAACTTGATCTTGCCTCCCACCTCCTCTTCTTAGAATGTGACTCTGGCATGTCCATCCTGAGCAATGGGGATCTGTGTTCCTTTCTTTGAACCTGGGTGGGTCTTTGTGATTGTCTTGACCAATACAATATGATGGAATCAGTGCTATGTGACCTCTGAGCTGAGATCATAAAATTGTGTGCATGTCTATGTTACCTCGTGGGATGCTCCCTCTTGGAACAGTTACTGGATGTGAGAAGTGACACTGGCTTATGTGGAGACCACGTGGACAGGCCCCCGGGCAGGTCTTCCAGCCAACAGCCCAGCTGAGGTCCCAGCCAACAGGTAAAAGTGCATTCAGATGATTACCCTACTTACTCTCAAATTGGAACTTTGAGTCTTTCCAGCTGAGGTCCCAGTTGTGATGTACTACGAATCTTGGTCGTGTCCTCTGTGAGATTCTGACCCACAGAATCTGTGAGTGTAATAAAGTGGCTGTTTGACACCCCTAAGCCTGAGGTGTCGTGCAGCACAGAGATGGTGCCTGGAGCAGGACGCACACGAGACAGTCACGTGACATGGCAGTCACGTGACGCAGCAGCACAGATTTGGCTTTGTGTATGGGGAGTTCACACAGAGTTCTGGGCTGGAAATGTCAGACCAGACACCATCAGCATACAAATGACAACTGAAGCCACAGACAGAAGTGACATGGCAGGAGTAGTTTTAAATCAGAAGTCAAGAAGGGTGGATCGGAATCCACACATGTCCTTATATTTAAGGAGCATTTAGAAGAAAAGAGGTGGCAGAAGAAGTGAATCATCAGTGTTCAGAACGGAAACCAGAAATCACTTGAGGTATTTCAGATTTAGGTGCTTAAGTCTAGGCATCTGCTCCTGGCTTTCAGGTTCACTGCCGCAGCTGTGGTTCAGAGTCAGGGACATGCTGCTCCCACCTGGAGGACAGGGTTCTGCAGGACACTGGCTCTAGTCTCATAGACCCTCCTTAGCACTGAGATGATGACACGAGGGGGGAACACGGGGTGCTGCGAAAAGTCTTTTCTCTGGGCAGCTCACGTCTCTGCCACCAAGGCTAGAGTGAGAAGGAAAGCTTCCACTTTCCAACCCATTTTATAGTGCCCAGAATGCAAATTTAATCCAGAACCCTGGAGTTAGTGCACATAAGGAAATGGATTCCCCTTTCAGGGGAAAGGATACAAAGGGGTTGAGAATGAATGCTGTCTATAAAAACCAAAGGAAATCACAGGACAGCCCCAGCGACTTTCCAGAGAAATGGAGTAGTATGAAGTACAGAGGTGAAATCGAGGGTGGAAGGAAAGGGCATTCTGGAGTCCAGCAATCCTGGGTCAGTCCTTACCTCAGTCACTTACTCCCAGGGTCATTGCCCTTTAGGCTTCTGTTTCTTCACCTGCCAGCCAGGGATGATGATGCAAACTTGGAAGGGCTGTGGGAGAGCTGACAACAGAATGTGTTGTGTACTGAGCACAGAGATGGGAGGTGCAGGCAGATGTAGGTGGTGGTATTTATTATCCCCCAGGTGGGAAGTGGGCCTGACTCAGTCCAGCAGTGGGATAACCCTGCCCCGTGGGAGCCTCCCGTTGAACTTGAGCCTCTTGTTCTTCACCCTCCCTTCTGGGTGAAGAGCAAGAGGCTCAAGTTCAACGGTGGAGCAGAGACTTTCTGAACGGCATCTTGTCAGGCTTTATTCAATAGCACTTGACTTAACACGGCTCCTTCAGAGATCTTTAGATGAAAAGTGGCTTGTTACTGCCTCTTACAGAGTTAGTAAAGCTGCTAAGAGCTTGGTTTACGGCAGCTCATTCCAAACTGCAAATTCCAAAGCTGACTCCATCCCTCCTTCCAGCCTGTTCTGACCCTCAGGGAGACACACTTAGCATCTTGTGAATGAATGTCTGTCTCTCCTTCCAACTTAGGATTTCTACTGCTTGGTTATAGTCCAAAAACTGGAACAGTTGAAACACAGTATGCTCTATTGTTAAGAATACTTAAATGGGTGGCTTCTGTAGCTCAAGGGGCTAAAGTGCCAGCCACATACGCCAGAGCTGGGTTCGAATCCAACCTGGGCCTGCCAAACAACGAGAGCTACAACCAAAAAAATAGCCGGGTATTGTGACAGGGGGCCTGTAGTCCCAGCTACTGGGGAGGCTGAGGCAAGAGAATCGTTTAAGCCCAGGAGTTTGAGGTTACTGTGAGCTGTGATGCCATAGCACGCTACCCTGGGCAGTAGCTTGAGGCTCTGTCTCAAAAAAAAAAAAAAGAATACTTAAAAGGTATACCATTCAGTCTTAAATGGTATACTATTCAGTCTTAAAAAGGACGGAAATGTTGTAACTTTTTTTTTTTTTTCAGGATAACAAAGAAAGATTTTATTTAGGAAGAACAGAGAGTTTAGAGCACTCCCAACAAGGGTTGGAGTGGGTCCCCCTCATGGAGGAGAAAAGGTGAGAGACAGACCAGAAATTCTGTCACTGTGATGAGGATGAACTTGGAGGATGTTGTGCCAGGCGCAGAAAAATAAATGCCACATAATCTCACTTACAGGTGGAATCTGAAACAGTCAAACTCACGGACATGGTATGTAGAATGGTGGTGACCAGAGGTCAGGGCAGGGAGGGGGGTGGATGGGAAAAGAAAGATGTTCCTCAGAGGCACAAAGTCTCAGGAGGAATAAACTTTTAGACGTCTATTGGACAGAAGGGCGACTAAAATAAATAAAAGTGCATGGTATATCTCAAAATAGTAAAAAGAATGCTTAGTAGAGTGTAGTAGAAAGATGGAATCTGGATTTAAATCCACATGATGTGGTTTTGAGCTGGGTCACCATAGGTAAATGCTGAACCTCTTTGAGCCTTAGCTTCCTCATTTTTATAGTAGGAAAAAAATATGCTAATGACCCTGCAGGATTGTTGTGAAGATGAAATGAAATCCGTAAGTGATGATAATTGGCATTTATTGACACATACATGTCAATGTCATCCTGAGCTCTTTATGTACATTTACTTAATCTTCCAAATAATTCTGTGAGGATTTATTATCGCTAATTTATAAATAAGGAAACTTAGTCTTAAAGAGATTAAATAACTTGCCCCAAATCACACAGATACGAAGGATTTGAAGTTCTGCTGATACGCTCAGTAAATGGAAAATCCTATTTTTTACTAGTGCAGCCTCCTCCCCCTGATTCTTTAGACTCTGAGCTGATTCACCAGGAGTCACTTGCCAAGTGGTATTGCTGGGGTTAAAACCGAATCTCCTGACTCTGAGGTTTGTGGTTTTAACCCTTCCCTAAATTGTCCCACCTGCATCAAATCCTTTCCTAACAAGACTGGCTCAGAGCTCAGCAGGCTGGGCAGGAATGGTCACATGTGCATGACAACAGCGCTCTCTGCTGGTCTCTGAGAGAAGTGAGTGAGGCGTCTGGCAGTTGGCTCCTTACCGACAAGTTGACTTAACCACTAACTTTTCTCTCTCAGCGGCTTTTGCTCCCATCCTGCCCTTTTAAAATGGTAACCTTTATGTCCTTAAATATTTTATTTATATGTTACTTTGAAAACCTTATGATATTTCCCAGAAGGTGGTGGACCTAACCTTAGGGGTTTCTCCCAGTCTCCAGGATGCCTGCTCTGAGGTTCGAGACTGCTCTTCCTCCACCCAGGGGTCACCACCTTGCTGAGGACCCTGACCATGGCCTCTGGGTATGGAGGGAGTGAAAGGAGCGCGGTCACGCAGGGTCGGTGTGGTCTCTGTGCCGCCGAAGCCACGTGGGCCATGGCACCACCTCTGACGCCCCCTGTGTTATGTGGCCCAGTGTCCAGCTAACCAGCAAAGCTGTGCCCCTTCAGATGGGGCTATGCACCAGCAAATCCCAAATTTAAATTCAAGTGCTTGAAATACAATTTCAGAAAGAATTTCTTAGCAGTTAAGTGCTAAATTAACTGAACAGTTTCCAAAAGAACTCAAACCCCTACTTCCTCTTTTTTATTCCCAGCCCCCAACTCCAAAGCCCAGATATTTGGTATAGACAGTAGAAAAGTTTAAAGGGATTTGTTTAAAATGTATCCATGGGTTAAAAAAGGACTTCTAGAAAATGTTTGGCAAGACAGACAAGGGAAAAAAACCCATAATCTCTTGGTATCTCACTCCAGAGGTCAAATATTCTGGCGTACTGTGATCATGACATATCAGTTACTAATATTTTGAGCAAATGTTGGTGTTTCTAAATGATGAACACGTTGATAACGGAATCCTTGCCCTAATCAAGGATTTGAGACGAAATTGCATGCACTGTGCATTGCATGGTGCCTGGGACACAGAAAAGAATTACTACTTGCCAGAACAAAATAAGACAAATTCAAACCAAGCCACTCTATCTCCAGGACTATCACAAGCTCTCTGATCTAAATTCCTTCTGCACGCAGATTGGCACCAGTCGGCTCGTGGAATGAGGATCTGTTTGTCGGGCATTCCCTGCCTAGTGCCCATCACCTGATCTGGATGATGCTGGAGCATGTCAGCCTCCCGGTGTGGGAAGCAGACTGGTGATTTTAAATATCCTCCCCTTCAATCTTCCTGTAATCACCAAGGGAGTTTGCTTTTCTGCTCTTTATTTTCAAATTGCAGAAAATCCACCCAAACTTTTCCTTGATAAGCCCACTTCCTGAAAAAGAGAGATGATGGGACTCTGAGGAGAGAAAGGACTCAATTATGGCAGTGACGGAATCTGCCGATTCCGACCTGGAGGCGGTTTTCTGTCTTCTCTAGGAGGCCTTTTCGCCAGTAGGGACCCGGCAAAGTCCTAGTGATGTATGCGATTCGACAGGCCTTTCTGTTGCCACCGCAGGGCTGACTGTATTTGTACAATCATTTAATTGAAAGAGGTCACTTGGTTAAGAGCTCAGAATCGGACTGTCCTGGGCTCAAATCCACATCAGTCATCTGCCCAGGAGGCATTTTTGGGTAGTTTGTTAACTTTTTTGCAGTCTTCAGCTGGAAATGAGGATAATGATAGCAGACTCTCTGTCGGCAGCTCTCGTGAGGGTTATGGAAGATAATGTCTGAAACTGCTTACCTCTGCCTGGCACAGAGGAAGCGTTTGACTTGTTCACTTACTCACCAAAAATCGATGAAGTACCTACTATGTGCCAGGGATCCACATTCTGGGGTTTTAGCAGTGAATGAAAGAGTCCAACTCCGGGCTCTTAGAAAGCCCACGGTCTAGTTGGGGGACACGAAGCATAAACTTATACAATCCTATAATATCTGGAGCTATGTGGGATGAGCAGTGACAGCAGTACTTTTTTTTGACAAGGGGAATGCTCTTTTTTTGGTCAGGAGAGTTTTTTGGGGGGTGGGGTCAGGAAAATAGCACTGGGGAAGAGATCTGAGTGAAGAACAGGACACAAGCCATGGGGCGGCCCGCAGGAAGTGTGCTCCAAACAGAAAGATCCCCACATGCCAGGCTGTAGCAGCAGGGCCTAGCGTGGTTGAGGCCAGCAGAGAAGGCAGAGAGGTGGCTGGGGACCCACCAGTGTGTGGCAGGATCCAAGAGGTGAAGGGAAGGGCCAGTCAGCAGGTGGCAGAGGTGTGCAGGCCAAGAGCCCTCTGAGGCCACAAGAGTTCTCTCCTTCCTCAGCTCCTTCTCATTTTCCCTTCCTGCATCTGGCGTAGTCACAGGCAAACATCTGTATCCTGTACCAACCTGGAAAATCTTTTCATTTCATGACCATCCTTTGTCCTCTTCTTGATTCTGAGAGAGCTTAAAGTCTCATGAGAACTGAAACTTCAGAAATCCAATTTAGAAAAGGCATTTTCTTGCCTTTTTTCCTGAGATGGCATCTCTGTTGCCCAGGCTACAGTGCCATGGCACCAGCCTGTTTCACAGCAACGTCAAACTCCTGGGTTGAAGTGATCCTCCGGCCTCAGCCTCCTGAGTAGCTTGGACTGCAGGCACCTGCCACAATGCCTGGCTAATTTTTCTATTTTAGTAGAGATGGGATCTTGCGTTCACTCAGACTGGTCTCTCCAACTCCTGGGCTGAAGGGATCCTCCTACCTCAGCCTCCCAGAGTGCTGGGATTATAGTCATGAGCCATGGCACTCTGTTTGTTTTGGTTTTAGAGATAGGGTTTCCCTCTTTCATCAAGGCTGGAGTAAAGTGGTGAATCACAGCTCACTACATCCTCAGACTTCTAGGCTCAAGCCGTTCTCCTGTCTTAGCCTCCTGCATAGCTGGGACCACAGGTGTGCACCACCACGCCCAGCTTAGCCATAGGCATTTGAATAAACTACATCGTAGCACATGCTTACTCTGCCTTCTCTCTTCAGTACTATTAATAACATTATTGTTACTAACTATTTCCTAAGAACAGATTGACTTTATTTACTGCCTGGGAAGGTATTTGTATGTTTGATTCCCCTACCTGAACACGAACTGCTTGCTTATTCAACAAATGTGGAGGTCATATTTACGTTTTCCAGGAACGAAAACTAAGGTTATTGATTGCCTGTTTCCTTTAGGACACAGAGGCAAATGCTTTATTTTCAAACACCAGAAATAACACAAAGCAGAAAATCTACTTGAAAATGTGAGCCTGTCTATCAAGAATGTGTTTGATGACATATAACAGACTGACGAGGCCGCGGTAACCATCCCCTCTTGTCAGGGGGCAGAATCTTGTTTTGGAGGATGCCACGCTGTGTCTGGATTCCAGATCCAGTGAATCCGTGAGAGCAGAGCTGTTGTTTCACATCGCTTAACTTGGTGGATAATTTGTTATTCAGTCATTGAGGATTAATACATAGCTCGTAGATGAAATTGATTTTCTTTTACCCTTTCCTCAACATCCTGGTACAAAAAAATACTTTAGGAATAGACTATACACTAGGTTTACAATGTAAGATGACTCTACAGACGTAAGCTCAAAACCGAAGATCTGGATTCTCTTACTATAGGTATTGTGAAAACACTTGGACATGATATGTTAATAATAAAGCAAACTCTTCAGAATTCTTCTCACTATTATTATCTGATCTGATACATATTACAAAATAATTGAGGAATACATTCAGTTCCACACATTTCGGCATTCGGGCCATGTGGCCAGGTGCAGGGGATGTGAGGCGATGGTGTGTGGCTCAGCCTCCACCACTCACAGTTGTCACTACCAACTATTTCCACAGTGTTCACCCTACCGCTTCACAGGCCTAGGAAAAGGTCCTGATTTCCTGTAGAAAGGGTCTTCAGTTTGGATGAAAATTTTATCTACGGTTTCAATAGTGACACTTGCTCTTATAAAAATTTAGGTCAGTAGGATTACAAACCATGAATTGGGACTGGAAATTGCATTTGGAGAAAAAGCAAAGAATGATAAATTATCCCTCCCCCCACGTTTACCTGAAAAATTTCACCAGGTGCAAAGGAGTTACAAATGTTGTTTAAAACTCCGTAGTTAAGTAATTATATAGGACCGTAGAGAATGGTTTACTCCAGGGCAGGCACCGTTCTGCTGATAAACAGCTAGAGGTAAACAAAAAAAAATCCCCTGAACGGCTGAAATGGCAGCAAGGCAAATAGCTCTGTTTATGGGGGAGGATGGCCTCGGATAAACATATGAATAATCCTCAAATCAGAAGCACCGACATAATCATGAGCACTTCTCACATACAAAGAACTGGATTTTGGCAAATTATTCTTACTTAGCTAAGTGGGAATGTTGCTAAGGTTTATTGGAATAATCAGGAAGGAAACAGACTAGAATTAAACCAGAAATGCCGTCAAGGAGGCCTTTAAAACTTGTTGTAGGGTCATAAAAATCGTTGGGAAAACCAAAGCTTACAATAAATATTTGTTTATCTCTAGTTTCAGCCCCGAGGCTGTGATGTGTGTGCAGACAGTGCGTGCAGCCACAGCCTTTCCTGGAACATTTACTAGTCTACGGACTCATCCTTCTCACTCGTTAAGCCACAAAGGCCCTGAAAACACTCTGATTCATTTTTTTTTTTTTATTGAATGGTAACTATGTACATTAATGCACCTCTGGGGTACAGTGTGGGGTTTTCACATGCAATCGGAAATACTTCCATCAAACTGATCAACACAGCCTTCATGTCATTTTCTCAGTTATAGTTTTAAAACATTCTGATTCTACTCTTAGAGAGTTTCACTTGTACCCCCAGATGGTGTTTTAAAGCCACACTTCCCAATGCAGATCTCAAATGCAGGATATGAAAATCAAAGTCAAAAACAACTGTCAATCAGATGAAGAGCTTACCTTTGAAGAATCAACTCCGCTTGTTTTTCAGAAATAGTTAGACCTAGTATCTGGAGAGACTGGACAATTTCTGCAGCTTCAATTTTTCCTTCAAAAAAAATGAAAAGAGCATAAACTCAGACTCAGAATTGACAAAAACCTCAGAAAAACTTCTAACTTAAGGGAAAGCTTTGAACTCAAAGGCAAAATTATTCATTTAGGTAAGTTACAGATTTGCTTAAATAGATATACTATTAATATTCAAAATTTAACAAATACATTAAGCAAGTAGACATACATTTTTTAACTCAGTAATTATAAACGCCTTGTAGAGAAATAATAATTTTCTCTGAAATGGAGACCAGGAGCTCCAGTGGCCTTACAAGTAATGTAATTAAGGAGCAGGAGAACTAAGATTCAAATCAAGACACGTGTACTCTAACCCTGCGAGAAATTCAATTAATCTATCGCGTATTCATTTTAAAAGTACCCATTTCCACAATCAAATAAATGGCTATACATTTATTATTCATAAAGTCTTATTATATTACTAGGTTAAAGAGGAGTAAAAAATGAGGAAATGGAGTCCATGTGTGGACGATTCTTCTAGAAATCTGGCAGTAAAAATAAAGAGAGCAAGGATAGAAGGATAAAGAAAGAGAAATTTTAGTATTTGGGAAACAAGTACACGTTTATAGACAGAAGGAAAACAATCAGAAGAGAGGAAGAAAGAGAAAACAGAAAATACACATGATGACCACAGGCCTTGCTGCATTTCCCTCGCACAGCTGACAGGCTCAGGAGAACCCTGAGACGAATACATATGGTACAGGATGAAACAAAACACAGGTTGGGAGAGGGTCTGGTGCCCGCGCAGCTCTGCCTCAACAGCAGTCTTCTCTAGGAAAAGGGGAAGATAAAAATGACCGCCAGTTAGTGGTGAAAGGAGGGACTTAGTCTCAGAGAAGGAAGCCTTCAGGAGAGAGCAACGGCCTGGAGAGGGGAAGGGAGCAGCAGGAGAATCTAGGCGATGCAAGATAGTTAGAGGCATTATCTGTGAGCAAGGAAATTCTTCAAATACCACTCTGAATATTCTCCCTTAGAACTGCACTCTTTAAAAGAAAGATACAGCCATTATTCACAGCAGTCATGTTCTGTAAAGTCACCGCAATGCTGAACCAGCAGATACTGAACCACTGCTCCTACAGGAAATACAGGGTTAGGTGCCTGCGGCCTCTTATCACGTTTTTATCAACTGATCAATATGTAAACTTGTCTTGTGTGTTTCTGTTTAAAGACTCCTCATTTAATGTATACTACTTACTGAGTCACTAATGTTGCACTCATGGGGAAGCTTATCTAACACATGCACATGCTAAAGACAGCACTTCAGCATTAGAGGAATGTATCAAAGAATAAAATTTACTAATGAAAAGTACCAGCTCTGCACCTGTGGCTCAAGTGGCTAAGCTGCCAGCCACATACACCTAAGGTGGCGGGTTCGAATCCCCAGCCCGGGCCACCAAACAACAATGATGGCTGCAACCAAAAAAAATAGCCAGGCGTTGTGGCGGGCACCTGTGGTCCCAGCTACTTGGGAGGCTGGGGCAGGAGACTCGCTTGAGCCCAGGAGTTGGAGGTTGCTGTGAGCTGTGATGCTACAGCACTCTACCCAGGGGGACAGCCTGAGCCTCTGTCTCAAAAAAGAAAAAAAAAAAAAAGTACCAAACTGCAAAAAAAGGGGGGGGAAGCACAAAATAGACCTTGAAAGGGTCACTAATTTACAGAACAATAGCTGAAACAAGAAGGCAGTGTTGTCATAACTCAGCTAGGAATGTGCGTGCTGAACAACTCAAAATTTTCACTGCTCTGTGCATACCCAAGAATGGCAGGGAAAGCTCTACAAGTATACATTTTGGGGTGACTTTTGGGGTTCAGTAGGCAAATTCACAAATATGGGATCTGTGAGTAACAAGCATCAACTATAAATGCTTTGCTTCAAAGAAGTCTGATAAATAAAAATAGGACTCTATAATGAGAAATTGTTTCAAAACATACAAACAAGATAAATTAAAGGGACACTTTACATTTGTTACAAGTATATCATTACAATTTCAACTTTGATTATCTCCTCTGGTTCACAAAGAATTTTCTGAAATGGACAGTTGATGTGCACACACCTTCTGTACTGAGATGATCAACCTCTAATTATGTGGCAGTTAATTCTAAGGTAGCCCATATCCCAGCCACTGACTGTGCTAACCGTGTACAAATGATTTTTTTTTTTTTTTTTTTTTTTTTGCAGTTTTTAGCCAGCGTTGGGTTTGAACCTGCCCATCTTTGGCATATGGGGCTCATGCCCTACTTCTTTGAGCCACAGGCACCGCCCCCATACAGACAGATTCTTATCTCTGTGATTGAACTGTGGGGGGTCCAAGTTGGGACGAAAGTTTGCAAGGAAGAAGGAAAGCTGATTGCAAGAAGTAAATTTTGCTCAAAGATTAGACTAAGGCTAGACTTGGAGGCATATAAAACAAAGTTATTAGAGGCAACAAATGTTCCAGAAATATTATACTACTCTCTACCACAAACTCAAAACTTCCTAGCTGAGAGTTACAGACTTCAATAATCATCAAAATCACTCAAAGGATTTAGTTGTCTGTATGTGTGGAAAAACTTGCTTTGAATTTAACTTTAGTTCATATTCATTATAAACCAAGAGCTTGCAAACTCTAATTGTTAGGTCAAATAAGACCTGTTGACTGTCTTTCTAAATAAAATTTTATTGGAATGCTGCCATGCTCATTCATTTACATTTTGTCTCTGGCTGCTTTTGAGGTATCACGGAAGAAAGATGATATCTACAACTGAGGCTGCCTAGCCCACAAAGCCAAAATATCACCTGGACTTTTACAAAACAGTTTGCCAACTACTAATATGAACCCTATTTTCTCTCCATCTACTAAACTTGTTTCTTGAATAATGTGTCTGTCCACGGAATGGCTCTGACTAATCAGACACAGGGAGGGGTTGGGGGGCTGTATTAAATTGTTACAAATTCCCTCTTCATGACTCCCTTTCTTCCACCGTGGCCTTACTATTTGCCCTCCCTAGCTGGAACTCTAACTCTACTATAGTTTGAATGGGTTGTTTGTGTTGAAACCTAATCTCCTAATTTACATATTGATGAATTTGGAGATAGGGGCCTTTGAGAGGTAATTAGGATTAGATAAGGTTGTCAGTGGAGCCCTCCTTGTGGGACTGGTTGCTTTATAGAAGAGGAAGAGAGATCTGAAGCAGCACAGTAGCTCTGTCCCACCCTGTGATGCCTCCCAGTGTGTCCTGACGTAATTCAAAGGCCCTCACCAGATGCACCCCACCAACTTTGAACTTCCCCACCTCCAGAACTGTTAAGAAATAAATTTCCTTTCTTCATAAATTACTCAGTCTGTGGTATTCTGTTATAGCAACAGAAAACAAACTCCAAACTTTGAGACAAATTTCGAACTATTCATTTGAATAGAGAAACCAAAATCCCAATCAGAAGGTACATACTAAAATGATAATATGCTAATTTTTTCTAATTTTCGGGATCAAATAGTATCTTCTCTAAATTAATTCTTCAAAATGACTGTAAAATACAAGTAACTTGAAATCTTCTTAAATTTTATAATACACAATACTTATGTCTATAGATAAAAATAAATCTCATGCCCAGAAGGCAAGAGAACACACTTATTACTTTTAACCCATAGCTTTAGTGAAATCAACACAATGTTCCACAGTTAACATTTTACAACAGGCCGTACCCACAGTTTTATAATTCAGTAGGCAAAGCTATATTGAAGTTTTCTTCACTCTACATAAAATTCATATTGCTAACAATATGAAAAACAAGTATTAACACAAGTAATAATTATCATCTCAAAAATGAGAGACTAACTATGCATTGTTTTAGACTCTTGGAAGCATGAGAAGTACTTCTGTACACAGCTTGTCATGAATAGAAAAGAAAGACACACCATCATTATTTTTGTCTAAACTCTTAAATGCCAGTTTCATTTTCTTCTCATGGTCTTTAAGATACTTCATAAATTCTTCAAAATCCAGCTTTCCATCTTTGTTGATATCTCCAGTAGTAAAAATTTTCTAAAAAAGAAAAAAGATAGAGATAATTTATTGCCAGTACAGGCTAACGCACTAAATTATTTGCACACATACTTCAAGCAGATTGGCTACTGTCATACAAAACTAAAGTACAAATTCTTAGCCAGATATATCATTTTTACTTATGATAAAGGTCTATAATAAAATTAATTCTACCACTGCAAAAAAAGATTCCAGGTATTGTGCTATAATTTGAATTAGAAAAATGATGCACCAATTTCTATAAAACACAGCATTTTTAGCTTAATGTAATCACATCCTAAATTTCTTGACACGTAATTTAAAAATCCCAAGATAGAAGACAACACTTGACATTCAAATGTCTAAAATTAAATAACTTTTTCCTGAAGATGATTTTTATAAAAAACCGTCCTATCATACTGTCCATGTCTATCAGTAGAGGTCACTGCTTAAGAGAGAAATTGGACCTTAACAAAATTTGATATTATATGTAAGACCTCTCACACCACCACCCAAAATATAACTTTCTACCTGTTAAGATAATCACAACTACCCACCCCAAACTGAGAAATCGTATTGTTCTGACTGTCATCCTGTTCTGGGGCAATCATGCCACATTGTGGTGGGATGGTAAATGATCAGACTTCCAAGTTCTAGACTCAGAGAGACAGGTCTGAAACTTGTGAGCTACAACTAAAGCTATGCTTAGAGGAAGATTTATGGTTTTAAATGTATAAATAAAAAGAAAGACAGACCAGAAATCCATGATCAGTCATTGAGGCAAACTTCAATCTCAAGAAATTAAAAAAAATTAAGCAAAAAAGTTGAAGGAAAGAGACAAAGAGCCAAAAGTGATGAAGCAGAAAACAAAACACGGAGGGGATCAACACAGGTTCATTCAAGACGTTTGTATTTTAGTCGATGGCAGCGACCAGAGAATAGCTGTCATTTTGGCAGTTAACGAATTATAGGACATTCCTGGCTCTACCTTTGCCCAACTCAATGTTTTTAACCATATTTATGCAACCTTTCTTAAAGCAAATAAATACTACTAGAGTTACAATCACCTCATGACTCTACTGATACAGTAGTCCCCCCTTATCTGCAGTTTCACTTTTTTGCAGTTTCCTTTACCTGTGGTTACCCATGGCCCAAAAATAATGAATAGAAAAATTCCAGAAATAAACTATTCATACCTATGCCATGCTGAGTATCATAATGAAATCTGGCGCCATCCTGCTCTGTCCTGCCTGGGAGGTGAATCATCCCTTCATCCAATGCATCCACCCTGTCTATACTACTAACCTGTTATTCACTTAGTAGCTGTCTAGGTCCAAAAACACATAGTACATAGAAAGTTTGGTTTCAGGCATCCACTGGGGATTCTGAAACACATCTTCATGAATAAGGGAGAATAGTGTAGTCTGAAAGTCTAAGGTTTCTCTTTTGAATTTTTTCATATATTCTCCTATGGAGATAAATTAAGACCAACCAAATGAGAAAAGCAAAGGCTATTTATCCTCAGCAAAGGAATCAGACCCCATAGCTTGCATGCTGACAGAGATTCAAAAGCAGACATAGGATTAGGGAAGCTATACAGTGAGAAAAGGGGAAGGCTTCACGTGTGCCCTCATTGGAAGCTATTGGCATGGGGAAACTGTAGTCTGGCTAACTGGAGTGGGGTACCCTATGCAACTGGTTAGGGCTGCATATTTAGCTTTCCCTAGTTGGTCCTAAATTGCACATGAGACAAAAATTAAGGAAGCTGTTAGTTACTAATCAAGTCCTGGTCCTTCGGGGCTGATTGTCCAGACATTATTGCTCAGCTTCCTACATTGTCACTAGAGATAGCAATCTGCCTTCCTGGATGTCTGACATAACAAATTATTTTTCCGGTCTGTTTATTGTAGAGAAGAGGCTGGCTTCCTTAGCAGATTGCTGCAGGTTGTGGGTCAAAGTTCTTTTTTATTTATGGTCTGGATATTATCTATTTGTATATTCAGTCTCTCAACTTTCATAGCAAAACGCAAAACAAAACATTATTCATAAATTCAATTGGCTATTGCAATAAAAAGTTCTATCTTTTGTATCTTAACACTACATGATGTCCATATTATTTTTTGATCAATTGAATTCTGTCTGTATAAATGAGTTTCATCCTAAGGAAGCTGGAGATGTGTGAGAAATGACCTCATGTCAGAACTATCAGATTTCCTATGGGTATGACTGTCACCTGAGAAAAGCCACAACAGTATTGCTCAGAAATGCACTGTTCTAGCAGAGAGAGGGAAGGAGGGAGGCGGGTGGGGTCTCAGTGTGTGACACACCTTTTGGGGGCAAGATACAATTATAAGAGGGACTTTACCTAACAAATGTAATCAGTGTAACCTGGTATCTTGTACCCTCAATGAGTCCCTCCCCCCAAAAAAAGGTACAGTGCCCATAGCACAGTAGTTACGGTGCCACACACACACACACCAGCAGTGGCAGGTTCAAACCCAGCCCCGGCCAACTAAACAATAATAACTGCAACAAAAAATAGCCAGGCATTGTGGCGGGCGCCTGTAGTCACAACTACTTGGGACGCTGAGGCAAAAGAATGGCTTGAGCCCAAGAGTTGAAGGTTGCCGTGAGCTGTGACACCACAGCATTCTACCAAGAGCAACATAGTGAGATTTTGTCTCAAAAAACAAAAAAAGAAGGAAATACATTGTTCTGTGTGGTTGGCAGTGAGCTCTCCAGAGATGTCTGTTTGGTTCATAACTTTTAATTTTGTTTATTTTTAAGAGACAGGGTCTCACTCTGTTACCCAGGCTGGAGTATAGTGGCATGATCATAGCTCACTACACCCTCAAATTCCTGGTTCAAGCAAGCCTCATGCTTTAGCCTCCAGAGTAGCTGGGACTACAGGCACACATCACCACACCTGGCTAATTTTTTTATTTTTTGTAGAGAGGGGATCTTTCTGTGTTGCCCAACCTTATCTTGAACCCCTAGCCTTAAACAATCCTTCCACCTCAGCCTTCCAAAGACTGGGATTGCAGGCAAGAACCACTGTACCCAGCTCTCTCTGGGTCTTCATATGTAAGCCCTCATTAGTCATCACTTTATGTGGTTTCATGCCACCTCTTACAAAATACAGATTTGCAAAGAATTTTGTTTTGATAAGGAAGAAATATATTCCAAAAGATTGAACTTGTTTATGGCATAATCCAGAATTTCTTATGAAAGCCTAGTTTATATCAAATAAGTAAACACAAGTCATGCTTATGAATCTAAATACAAGAATGGCTTTAAATAATCATAAAGAGCATTTAGTGTTAAAAGGAGAAATGCACTAGGTCTTTTGAGGAATTAAAAAGCCCAGTTGGGAGTGCAGCCATTTTGAATTCTTCTATGCCATTTGCTCCGCTGATTGAAAAAAAGCCCCTCCTCTTACAAACATAGTGTTTAGATGTTCTTTTTCTTCATTGGTTCATGTTCCTGCAACATTTTCAGTTCCTTGACCAGGAAGCAAGACCACCCAAGGGGAAAGCAACTCAGACGCACCTAGTAGTTGCTGCCAACCCTCTGGACAACCACACAGGGGCCCTGATCAGCCTGGGCGACATGAACGACTGAGTGTCCCAGGGAAGCAGCTTGGACTCCCTGTGTGAACACCCACACTGGGGAGAGAAAGGACTCCCTCAGCAGGTTTCCAGGGAGTCAAACACTGGGAGGAACTGGCACCTGCACCAGGAGACATCTAAGGCAATGTACCATCGATCTGGGATTCCCACTATTGGAGTGGAAATGGGGTCCAATCAACCTCTGGGCATTAGATTGCTGGCAGGACTGCTGAGAGGTGTATGAGAGAGTGTGAGTATGATGTGACTGAGACTGGCCACTGAGGGTGAGATTCCGACCTCCCCTCCTCACAGGGCCTGGGGGACTGCTGGTTCACCTTCTATAGCTAAGTAGCAGTTTGAGTGGGAAATCAAGGCTGCCCAAGTTAGGAAATGTTGGAATTGGAATTGTGTGCATCTAAGAACTTGAAGACTGACTGAGATTGATAACAATAGGTAGGGTTTTGCAACCCCCCCACCCCCACCTGGCACTTCACAGGGCAAAACAACTGTGTGAGTGGCCCTTTCTTCCCTGCTCCAACTTTGCCCCCTGAATATTCAGAAAGAAACTGAACATTAGGGGTTTTCTGTCTTAGACACAGGTCTAGCCCATGGTGGCTACTTTTTTTGCCACGTGGCCATGTGAGACTTAGGGGGGACAATAAAAAGACACCAGAAATGATGCCTATGTTATGCTTGGTTACTGGAATTTCTTTGGTGAGACCTTGATCTCGGGGATTTGAGAAGTGAGCCCACAGGCCACAGATCAGTGATAAAATGGGATTTTGTTGGACAAAGGGGCATGCAGAGGGAGTGGAGAGTGCCAGAGCTTCTGGCAGGGTAGGAGGCCCAAGTTAGAGGTCTCCTGCATGGATCCTTTGTCTGGGGGTAAATATTGGCCCTAAAGAGAAATTTGGGCCAGGACTTGGTAGATGGAAAAGCACCTTTACAAGCTGAATGTTTTAACAAATGAATCAAAGTATTCCCTCCCCTGGGGCAAGGTTGTTAGGTCTTTGCAGTTTTTGTCTAGTGTTGCGTTGGGGTTTCACAAGAGACAGACAGCGTCACCACAGGTGCAGTCTCGCATCTGGAATTATTATAGTGAAAGAGACAGACTACCCACTGATGGCGTGTAATCGAGATTTATTGTTCATGACTACCTGCTAATGGCAAGTAGCAAAGCGTTATTGTTCAAGACCACCTTTTATAGTTGGCTGGTCACGTACACATTATTAATTAACAAGCAAAGCATTCATACTACTTTCCAAAGTTAGTTCAACCTTCAAAAAGACACAAAGTTTGAAACCTTGAGACAGCTGCAAAAGGAAGTTTGTCTAAAGACTTGAGACTACCAAGAGGGGAGTAAAACCTTGAAGTTATACTATACACTCATTTTATTACAGAAAGCAGATTTATGACTTCTGTCTCTGGCAATCTGGAGGCCTACGTAGCGGATAAGAGTTCACTTATCAACCCCTAGGCTGTGTCTCTGCAGAAAGGTTCTTAACCCCTTCTTTGCAGGCTTAATAGCCACATGGCCAGAGTCACTGGAGATGGGTTTTTATGCCCTAATCCCCAGGCCCTGTTCCATGCTGACCAGGGATACCGGGTCATCGACAGAGTTGCCTTCCACAGAAGTTTGTCCACCTGCCTCTGTAGTTTAAAGGGAGCACATAGTTTGTGAAGGAGCACACAGCTGTGGGTTTTTACCCCACATCTAGGGAGGGAATTAGGGTGTATGCTCCCTACTCAGGGTGGAGCCACCCAAAAAAAAATGTTTCAGACTGCTTTGTTTGTGGCCTTGCTGGAATTCAGAGGGTGTAGCTTACAGGGCACAGCCTATTGGTGCCTAAGGATGGGGGTCTGATTTCTGAGCTCACCTGGGCCTAAAAAATGGGGGTCCTATCCAGCCCTGGGTGAGAAAATCCTGTATCAATGCTATAGTCCATAAAATGTCTCTCATTTGTAAAATGTAATAATTTGGTTGTTGAAATTGTTTGGGAAACTGAGTCTTTGTCAAAGAACAAGATTCTTGCCTATTAAACCTTCTAATTATCCAAAGAATTATTTAGCCAACCAAATAATTAACTTCATAGTAAACTGTGATCCTGTTTTGTGAAAAGTGGTTTTTTTAAGAGTAAGAGAAATTAGGTAGAAAGGAAAATGGCATTGTGTAAGAAAAGAATCTTGTGTGGTAAATTCCGTCCTGAAACAGAACGGTTATTTAAGAAAGTGATAGGCAGGGCAATCCAGAAGGTTTAGAAGGTTTGTAGATTGTCTGTGCAGGTTAAATAAGGCTTAAGGCCTTTAAAAGGGAAATTTATGAAGGAATTTGCATGTGATCCAGTTGACTATGTATTTCCTTTAGAATCTTTTGGCTTAAAATCTTGTTTGAACAAATGTTTTACCTTTGATATTTGATAAACCTTCCAAAATCAAAACTCTAAATTTGGTCTTTTTGAAATATCAAGATAACCAAAAGTCTGAGAAAGATATATTATGCTTATTTGGTATGTTAAAAATGTATAGAAAATATTGTTAAATATGAAATGGTGGTTAATTTTCTGTGGATTATGTTTATATGTATGTTCCAATATTATAAAATATTGGTCTGTCTTATTGTATATTGTCAGTAATAATTTTAATTTTTCTCAGAAAGTGTTGGTTTTTTTCTCTTTTTTTTTTTTGGTAACAGGCTGAGTCCAAAGTTTTTCCTTCAAGGGCAATATTAGGCAAGGTTAGTGAATTCTTTTGAATTCAAATTTCTTATGACTTTGGAAGTCAAATATGTTTGGACTAAAAGCAAACTTCTTGAACTTTAATCAGAAAGCTAACATGTCCATGAGTATTGATAACCTCATTTCAAACAGAACAGAAATCAGTTACATGAAACTGGGCCTGGTTTGTTATGGCTTTTTGTTTAAAACATTGGTGATTCTTTCCATGTTCTGTTTTCCAGAAGTCAAGAAAACTATTTTCTGTCTCTTGAGCTATTTGTAGCTTTCAGCAATGTATGTACTTATAGGCAGAATTTGAAAAATTTATTATTTTCTCTCTCCTTAATTTCTCCAGAATTTGAAAGCCATTTGTAAGTATTCTTAATTTATGATAATACAGTTATTTGCATAAGTTCAATAAGAATCTGTTTTGTTCTATAGGACATGATGAAGGCACTCGTTATTTTTCTGAGACTTTGACTGGAATAGCATTTTCGAGGTGTCCAGACTGCAGTTAAGGAATTAAGGTTGACTTTATAATGCCAATAAAAAAAGCCTGTTGGAAAGACTGGCCAAATACCTCACCAATAACACATCCTGATCTGCCATGTCACTTTCTGACAGGTCCAGGAATCACAATGTGCTTGGGGACCTCAAGAGAAGAGGAATTTACCCAATGCATACAGGTATCTAATGCCACAGATGAAACCTGTGCTCATGGAAGGCTTTAAAGTCTAACCTGAGATTCCTTATAAAAGGTTCCAACAAAGCCAATTTTAAAGAAAAGCCTAGATGGCTAATAACTATTCTTGCTGCACTTTATGCAATGTATGCAATCAGAACCAGTATACTAAAAGTACAGTTTATTTTGGGAATTAAATTAGTTCTGCCATACTTTGCTTTTAGTAAAATGAGAAATTAAAGAGAGAAAAACGGTTCAAAAGGAAAAAAAACTGTGGCCCACCTGTATTAGATTCTACCTTCGTCTGTAATGCCAGCTCATAAAATGAGATGTAACTGTTTTACTAAACTGATCTTTGGACTAAGATACTGTCCAAAGAATACAAAATTATATACAGTAGTTATATTTGCTCTGAAGACTTAAGGCTCAACAAAGGTTGCCTGTTTGCTACACCGGAAAAAATTTGTACAGTATTAAATGTTATCTACCATCTATATAGGGTACCTCAGGAGAAACTGGAACCTGAATGAGAATTTCCCATTAAATGGTGTGACTATAACACAGCCTCATAAGTGGTCCCACATCCAACCGATGTTCAAGAATATTCATTCGCATTGTCCAGAACTTTGGATCAGTTCTGTAGAGACTCTTAAAGCTAGGTATTATCTTAAGAACTGTGCTAAGACTATAAATAGGAATACTAATGTTCTCATTGTGTGAAACTTAGCCTTGAAATCCAGAACTTGCAGATATTTGTAAGTGACTGCTAAATAGTTTCATTCTCTTACACTGAACCCAACTTTGACTTCATCCCTGTCAGTGTAAGGGAGACAGCCACAAATGTATGCAAGGTGGCTAGGGTAATGCAGAAGCCAGATGAAAGCCCTGAAGATTTCTATGAAAGGCTGTATGAAACATACAGACTAGCCAAACCACTGTATTAAGTTACTAAAGTGGGAGATAACAGGCCAATTGAGTAGAAATCTAGCCAACCAAAAGTCTTTAAGAGGCTAGAGGAAAAACTGTGGGCAGTACCGGTGCCAGGCCTTCCTGACCTGGCCAAGCCTTTTTGAACTATAGGTATCAGAAAGAAATAGAGCAGCTGAGGAAATGCTCACCCAGAATGTAGCATCCTGAGTAGGCCCAAGTTGCTTATCTGTCTAAGCAAGTTGATGGGGTCTCAAAAGGCCCCCATGCCTAAAAACACTTGCAGCCACTGCCATGCTAGAGCAAAAGGCTGATAAACTGACTTTGAGACAAAACTTAAGAGTCTGGGTACCCTACGCAGGGCAGCCTTCATTCTTATGAACACCAAGGGGTACCATTGGTTGACCAACTCATTCCTCACCAAATATCAAAGCTTACTGTATAAAAATTCAAGATTGGTTATAGAAACTGTATACATGAGGCCATGCACTTAAGACAAAGGCAAAAGAAAATTAAGAAGCTTCTGGGGAAATACGTTTACATTCTCCTGTTAGCCACCTTTGCCAAGAAAGTCAGACAGCATTGTATGACATGCAACCTACACAATGCTAGATAGGGACTATCCCTGCCACCTGAAATTCAGTCCTATAGGGAGGCCTCTTTTAAGATGTGCAAACACACTGAGTTGTCCAGTTACAGAGGAAACCGGGGCTTACTAGTTCTGGTCTGCACATTTTCAGAATACGTGGTAGCCTTCCCCATCAGGATGAAGAGGGCTCCTGAAGTAGTAAAAGTGTTGCCCAGAGAAATCATTCCATGATATAGGTTGCCACTCTAATTTAAATTTGACAATGGGCTAGCCTTCATAACATAAATAGTGCAAATGATAGCTAAAGCTTTGAACATCACCTAGAAACTATATGTGACATATAGGCCTCAAAACTCAGGCAGGGTACAGTGCATGAACAGGGCCATGAGAGCAGGTATCGGTAAACTCTGCCAGGAAGCAAAGCTTAATTGGATATAGGCCTTGCCACTGGTTTTCTTCAAACAGACCGCCATCAGTCCTCTACAATTTAGCAGGGACTCCTAAAAGAACTGGGAGAGACTGAACTGAACAAGCAGTTAGAAGCCCTAGGAAGAGTAGAAAGGAAAATCTCCACTTAGGTAATTAACCATGTTCTGTTTAGTCTTCTGTGTCTGTATATCCTTTCTCTCCAGAGATCAAGGGGATCAAGTATAGGTCAAGGATCAGAACCCAGTCCCCCTCAAACCAAGGTAGAAGGGAACCTGCACCATCATCCTGACCACACGCACGACAGCTAAGGTGGAAGGGATCCTCGCCTGGATTCATCACAGCTAGCTGGAGAGAGTTTCACTGCCCCCTGGGAAGCAAAGGCAACTTTTAAGACAGTCAACATGCCCTGCTCCAGCCACATATTGGGAGCTGGCTGGTCAACACACCAGTGAAGCCTGAGGAAACTCTTCATAGGACTTGTCTTAATTGGACTTTGGACTTTGGGAAAAGGGGAGGAGGAATGTGATCTGTGCACCCACACCACTAAGATAAGACAAAAAGTGACTCCTTTAGAGCTTTTATGATTGTGAAGGCACCCAGAAGGTAGCTTGCACTCATAATTGGACACAATACTCAATATGTGCCCCCAACCACGGGAGAATTAAGGCCTGGGTAGAGAACCCAAGAGGAGTCACAGTCCCCAAAATCTGAATGCCGGTTCAGACCAAGGAAATAGGAAAGCCCAGGTAGGTGACTCTGAGGTTTGATGTCTGCAGCAGAAGGAGCTGGAAAAGAAACTACCTATAGTAGTTTAGATCAGAAATACCTCTGTGCCTTAGATTTTATAGAAAAGTGGTGTAAAGTCAAATGTGAAAAGTGACAATGTACAATAGAGAGCACCTGAGACAGTGGGGACTGCAGCAAAAGAAATGTGCTCAAAAGAAGGAGTCAAGACAGACTGCTCCATAGTCAGTGTAACCCCTGGAGCCACTCTTGCAGATTAATACCGGCTCCTACAGGAGCAAGCTGATATTGAGACCCCAAATTAAAACACATATGGATGAGGACGAGAGAGGATACCTGGGAAATGTGAGGTCTAGGAGAACAGAGGTCTTCTTAAGGAAACCCCAAGAATACAGCTGTGGGGTTCCCCCCTCCCATGGTGACTCAGCGCTTAGAAATTTGTAGAAACTTAACTTCCTGGGACCCGGAAATGTCCACTTCTGTGAAATCCCATAGTTCTGTGGGGGCTGGAACACCTTCTCCCGCTTGATTCAAACTGACCAATGAGAAAGGTATCTGTGGGCTGGAACTTTTTGACTGGGGATAAAAAGGAGAAGACCGAGCCAGTCGGGGTGCATGGCCGTTTTGAATTCTTCTATGCCATTTGCTCTGCTGGCTGAAATAAAGCCCTTCCTCTTTAAAAAAAATAAAAATAAATAAAAATCCCAATTGAAGTTTATAGAGATAACACTTTGGACAGGATTGAACCACAGACAGCATCCAGACCAGGCCTCTGACAACACAGGTGAGGAAACCAGGATGCAGAGCTTGGCATATGGAATATGCTCAAAAACATAACTGATCAATGATGAAATGGAAGCTTAAAATAAAGATTCCCAAAGTTTGCATGGCTAATAGGAAAAATTTTACCAAATATTAACAAGACAGAACTCAACCAACAGTTTTGGGTTTTTTTGTTTATTTTGTTTGTTTGTTTTTAAATCACAAAGTACCAAAAGTATCTAAAATAAATTCAACAGTCCTTATGCTCATGGATCTCCCAGTCTACTGGGTCAAACATCCAAAGAGCAAATATAATTTGAAAGTAATATTTGACACATGTAATAATTCCCAAATAGGAAATAACTTGGAAATACTATGATAGAAATATGCATGAGGCATTGCACGCAGAGAAGGAACCTGTGATCTGGGCGGCTGGGAAACAGAAGGCTACTCAATGGAAATGATGTCCAAACTCAGTCTTAATAATTAAGGCAGGTAATAAGAAAGCCTCAACACTTGGGGGTTGCTGAAATCCCCAAATGTATAAGCAACTCAGATTTCCTCCCCGCTTCCAAGAACAGAAACCAAAACCCAACACTAGAGAATTTCCAACCACCAGCTCACTCCCAAACACACAGAGTGACTGCCTCAGTTTCCCAGACTGGGCAGGGAGCATCTTTGTCCTAGACACCCTTCTAGGAGACTGATGATGAGTGAGCACAATGAACATGGTGACTTCAAAGAACAAGATGGTAGCCAACATCTTGAGAACAGTCCAAAGTTGGAAACTATAGTATAGCCAGGGAGAAAACTGAGAAAAATGCTTGAAGAAAGTATTAGCTATGTTGGGATAATCAGTAATGCTAGTCAACCACCAGCACTACAGTGGGCTCAGGTCAACCTTGGGACCATGTAAATATGGCTTCACCCCTCTCTGCCCAACACCTCTCTCATTACAGACACCTTCTCTTCCTCCACAGATGAATGGCCCTGAGCTCCTGCAGGCCTCTCTGAAACTCAAAAATGTCCGGAGTCTTACCTTCCTCTTGGGCCAGGTACAAAGAGTTCTTTATACAGGGTGTTCATCTGGAATGTCTCTGTGGCAGGGATGGCCCTCGGGAGTCCCCATGTGGTAGAAGTGTTCCACTTGTCCAGTGGGAAGAGATTGAATACAGCAACCTCCTCAGAAGTGCCAGAGACAAAGCAATGGGTGAAGCAGAAAAAGAAGAGGGCTCATTGTAACTGCTCCAAGGCAGAGCTGCAGAGGCCCTGGAGCTCCCACCGCACTCCCGGGTCTGAGGCTTTGATGCCCTGGTTCCCACTCCAGGAGGGGTTGAGAGAGGGTAACTCATGCCCTTCCCCAGAAAACTTCCAGAAAGACCCCAGCACAAGGCTATCTAGAAGTAGAGCTTCTTTATAGAGGAAAGGGAAGCTTTACAGTGTTGGGAAGAGGACTATTGCCCTGTAAATGACTGGTGGTGTACGTGGTGGACATCTGCCAACATTTGTTCAAGTATGTCTGGTTGCACCTGTCATGGAATTTTTCTTCCAAGGCTGAGGCACTGGAGAATTGCTGTAGTAAAGACTGGGAACCGAATGGTAGGAGAGAGCAAACCAGCTGAAAGTCTCGTCTAATAAAAGACAAGTACTTTTATTAAATAGCTCTTTCCACTTTTTAAAAGTACTATTTTTTATTCCCCACCCATCTACACAACACACACAGATGTACTTATTGTAGGAGAGTTTTGAGAATAAGGTCAGGGACAGGAGGGACCCTGTCAGTCGTGTTCACCACATTATATTCTCAGTTCATTGGCGCAATTCGGAAACATAAATTGAATGAATATTTGTACCATGTTACTGGGTTCTTCTGAGAAGAAAAGAGAAATTTAATGTTTTTTGACTCTCAATGGAACAATTTCTAGTTTACATATGAGGCTGCCAAGGATTAAATAACTTGCCCAAGACCACAGTCTAACAAGTGGTGAAAACCTTTGAACTCTGGTCTGACTCCACAGCCCATAATAACAATCACTATATCCACTGCACCAGGTAACGTGTAGTAACTTCAGGGTGAGGCTTCAAACATTCTCCATAAATCCTTTTGTGGTTTTCTTAAATCCTGTCAAATGTAGATGTTTCAGTGGACTTTATTTGACCCTTAAAAAGATAAGATTGTTGAACTCAATGGTCTAAAGAAGTTAAACAGCACCTTAGAGAATGTTTCCTATGGACACATTTCTTTTTTTTTCTTTTTTGAGTCAGAGTCTCACTGTCACCCTTGGTAGAGTGCTCTGGTGTCCCAGCTCACAGCAACCTCAAACTCTTGGGCTCAAACAATTCTCTTACCTCAGCCTCCCAACTAGCTGGGACTACAGGCATCTGCCACAACGCCCCACTATTTTTTGTTGCAGTTATCATTGTTGTTTAGCTGACCCTGGCCAGGTTCAAACCCGCCAACTTTGGTGAATGTGGCTGGCACCACAACCACTGTGCTACAGGCACCGAGCCAGGACACTTACTTCTAAATGTCTTTATCAGAATCTAATAAAGGAAATAAGTCAGCTTAGGGTAGATAAAATTACAAATGTGAGCTGAAGCTTAAACAGTGGGTAACAATTTATCAGGCAGAAAAGAGGGAATGGGAGAAATTCCATGCGAAGAAAAGAAAAGATAGGGATAAATGTGGTTGTTGTTCCATCACAGAATACAGAATGCTGGGGGTTTGGAAGGTGAAAACGTTGGTTTAGAACCCTGCCAAGAGCAAAGTACATTTGGTACCTTACTGAGGAATCCTTAACTTTTCTTTTAGAAACTTTATTTCTATAAGGAAAGGACTACATCAGATTTTAGAAAACAAATCAGGATAAAACACAAAAGATTCAGATTATATATATTTTAGACCACTGGACATAACTGTAGTTGGAATTCCATTGTTTTTCTCATACTCTAATTTTCCTGCTATGATACACTTATGACCTCTATACCGTGTTTCCTTAGCGTTGTGCCAGAAACCATGAAGCTTCGGACAGTGGAATGAATCCTCCTTGTTAACAGAGGAATTATCTCATGGAGTGAAGCCCTCAAAAGAAGTTCCAATCAAAGCAGTAACATTTGCTAAGCTAGTTAGTGTTCTTTTAGGTGACTCTACTCCATCTGTGGTTGTGAGTGTAAAAATTTAATGACAGAGAATCAAAAAAAAATCATACAATATAAGCGTTAGAAAAGCCCTAATATCAGGTCACTCAGTACCCCCACTCCTCCAGCACCCCTACTCCTCCTAATCACTGAGTACAGCATATACTTGATACCCATGGCCTCAAAGAGGGCCCCCTGCCCCCACTAGTACATGTGACACATTTTAAAGTTTTTTGGTTTTTTTTTTTTACATTTTAAAGTTTTTTTTAACATGAACTTGCAAATTTCCAATGCAGGGAAGATATTTGCATTTTAAGAATCAGGAAAGTCAAGCTCAAATCTGACCAAGGTCACACGGTCAATTCACACCAGTTTGGAACTCTGTGAGTGTGCTGCTTCCCTTCCTGCTCTTGGTAAATGGCTTTGTCTGTCTGGGCTACTATAACAAAAATGCCATAGGCTGAGTTAAACAGTAAATATTTATTTCTCACATTTCTAGAGACTGAAAGTCCTGGATGGAGGGACCAGCAGATTCCATGTCAGGTGAGGGTCTGCTTCCTGGTTCATAGACACTGTGTCCTCCCATGGCAGAAGGGGCGAGGAAACTCCTCTGGGTCTGTTTTATAGCAGCACTAACCCCATTCATGAGGGCTTTACCCTCAGAACCTGATCTCCTACCAAAGGTCCCACCTCCTAAGAGTACCATCATATTGGGGGATAAGATTTCAACATGTACATGGGAAGAAGACACAAACATTCTGTTCATAAAATCAGAGGGTGAATAACATGAGCAAATGTTTTGGCAAGATTTAAGGGGGGAAAGGATAGATAGTAGGAATGAAATAGCACACCTACCCTATAGATGCAGTCAGAAGTTTTATAAAATCATTAATGAGTATTAGGAATCTTGGGCAAAACAGGCAGTTTCCAGAAATGATTGTTTTAATTTACTTAATCTGATTCAAGAAGAAATAGTAAACTGAAGAGCCTGTAACTACTAAAGACTTTGAAAGAGTAGTTTAAAAGATAACTATAGGCTCCGAGCCCATAGCACAGTGGTTAGGGCGCCTGCCACATACACCGAGGCTGGCAGGTTCAAACCCGTCCTGGGCCAGCTAAACAACAATGACAACTGCAACAAACAATAGCCAGGTGTTGTGGTGGGTGCCTGTAGTCCCAGCTACTCGGGAGACTGAGGCAAGAGAATGGCTTAAGCCCAAGAGTTGAAGGTTGCTGTGAGCTGTGACCCCACAGCCCTCCACCCAGGGCGACATAGTGAGACTCTGTCTCTCTCTCTATAAAACAGTTGTTGGCCCTCTCAGTAACCTAATCACTGCCCCTCTGGATAGGGAATCCCACGGTGTCCTCTTACGCTTCAATGGGGTTGGAGGAGCACCAAGTATCTCCACCCTGCCAGGTTGTGAACTTCAGGGACACAATTAAAATGACTCAGAGAAGGTTAAATTGCTCAGAGATGGGTCAGCCCTTCAGATCAACTCATGTACTTAGGGCATTAACTTGGGAAGGTCTTGAACAATGGAATGTCGCCTTTCCTCAACAGGAAATTGAGGGAAACACCACTGGTTTCCAAACGGTTTTGAAACAGTAGACGACACTGGCTTCAAAGAGATACGGAACGTCAGCCTTTGTACAGAACTTGGGACCCACTGAAGTCTGAGAACTTAAAAAAAAAGTAAGGAAAACCGGTCGAGAACCGGGGACGCATTCAGAACTAAAGCGTTGCAGGGCAGGGTTTAGGAAGTCTCCGTGTCAGAGAACAAGGTGTTCACAACGTTAATTTTATATGGAAAAACACTAGTAGCCTTTCGGCTCCTCACCCGCTTCTGTCCCGGGGTAACGGGCCGCGCCCCATTCCCGAGGTCGGGAGCCACCGCTCCCCTTCCCGCCGCCCTCCGGATCCCGGGGTGCCTGGGGTGCCCGCAGCCCTCCCCGCGGCGCCCCGCCGCCACCCACCTCCTCGGCGTCCTGGCCCAGGGGGATGCCCAGGTTCCTGAGCCCCTCCTGCAGCTCGCCGATGTCCACCACGCCGTCCCCGTTGCGGTCCAGCGCCTGGAAGAGGGTCTCGTAGCGCGTCGGCGGCTCCGCGTCCTGGCAGGCCGCCGCGGGCAGCACGAAGCCCCGCAGCCAGCGCAGCATGGTCCCGGCGCGGGGCGGCCCGACGAGACAGTCACCGGGGCGGAGCGCGGCGAGGGGCGAGCCAGGACCGCGCGAGGACAGGCGGGCAGGGGCGCGCGGCCGGGCAGCCTGCAGGCCGTGGTCGGGGACCGAGCTCCGGCGCCGCGCAGGGTGTGGCCGTCCCGGGCGGCGGGGCGGGAGGAGCCGAGGGCCGGGCCGGCCGCCTGGAAGGGAGGAAGCGGAAGAGCTGCGGGGTGTGTCTCGGGTCTGTGCGGACCCGGGAGCGAGCTCTGCCGGGTTCCCAGGCCGGCTGTCAGGGGTGCGGTAGGGAGGAAGCCCTAGGAAGACCCTGGGCCGCAGCGCCAGCGCGTCGGCGGTGGGGGCCAGGGGTCACTCAAAGTCCCTCCCGCTTGGCGGCCGGCGGGACGACCCTAGGTGTTCAGAGGCGGAGCCAGGGCGGATGTGATCTCTAGTTTTCTGGTGTGACCAACTCCACAAACACCGCTCTTCCCCAGGCCTGTTTTCCACTCACACACACAGAGCTGGGGGGTTGATAACCTGGGATGGGAATTCTGCTTTAAGAAGCGGAGGCTTCAAATCCGAAAGTACCTGTGCAATTTTAAGAAAAAAACAAAAAGGAGAAACCCAAAGGTTTTTGCAGAAAAGATCAACATCCGGTAAAAAGAGGGACCACTCTTGGTAAATAGCTTAGCCAGCATGATCTGCCCGTGACTAACAGAAGTGTCTGCCAGCAGCACTTAGCAGAAAACCTCAGGCCTGCTCCTCTTCAGTTGCAGTGCTGAGGTTTGGGGTTTATTACTCAGGTGAGACAGAACTTCTTACTGCACACCAGGGGATAACCCAAGGAACGCTGCACTATCAGAGAAAATACAGAGTCCTAATCCTTCAACTGCACAAACTTGGCAATGTGGCATAGCCTCTGAGCAGCTTCTCATTAGTAAAATTAGAGTTGAATGTATCAGCCTCAGGACTAAATTGCACATTGTATGTGAACGGTCTTAATTCTCTAAAGCCCAATAAAATGAGGTGTTACAATTGTTAATTGTGACAATTCTCTGGTCTTACACAGATGCTTAATAGCAACAATTGTATATGTTGTCTTTTTTTTTTTTAATTGAATGGTAACTATGACTGTATATGTTGTCTTAAGAGAAAAGACACTTCTGCACTTGGAGATTAGGCTCTCCCCACATCTTCTCAATCGCTAAACAAAAGCCAGTTGTTTCAACAGGACCAGGAACTCAGACCCAGAATTTACCTACCCTCATTCCATTTTCTACATATAAGACATATGTAAATGAACACAAGGACTTCCTGTTTAGTAAAATCATCTTGCAACTGCTTTATCTGCTTATGCTACTTCCAACTTCAGTGGTAGGAAACATCTATCCCTTTCCTTTGGAACAGCTTTTGAACTTTATCACATTTTCTCTCTGTCCTTGAAAACCTCTTTTAATTAACCCCTACTGTGGATACTCCACTTAACAGAGGTGGCTTGAGAGTCACCGGCACCTACATGCTTTTGTTTTCCTTTTTGTTTTTCATTAACACTTAGACAAATCACATGTCACCATTTTCTTTTCTCTCTCTCTCTCTCTTTTTTTTTTTTTGTTGTTGTTGTTGAGACAGAGTCTCACTATATCGCCTTGTATAGAGTGCCTTGGCCTCACAGCTCACAGTAACCTCAAACTCTTGGGCTTAAGCAATTCTCTTGCCTCAGCCTCCCAAGTAGCTGGGACTATAGGCACCTGCCACAATGTCCGGCTATTTTTTGCTGCAGTTGTCATTGTTGTTTACCTGGCCCGGCCAGGTTTGAACCCTCCAGGCTCAGTGCATGTGGCTGGCACCCTAACCACTGTGCTACCAGCGCTGAGCCAACGTGTCACTATTTTCACTGAGAAAACTTACCTTCACACAAAGCCTTTTTCTTGAGACAGAATATTGATCTGTCAGCCCAGCTAGAGTGTGCTGGCTTCATCATAGCTCACACTCAAACACCATAGCTCAAACTTCTGGGCTCTAGCGATCCTCAGCAAGCCCCCAAAGTAGGTGGGACTACAAGCCTGCCACACCACACCCAACTAATCTTTTCTTTTTTTAGGTGAAATGGGTCTTGCTGTTGTTTCAGGCTGGTCTGGACTCCTGAGCTCAAGGGATCCTCCCACTGTGCCTTCCAAACTGGTAGGATTACAGGTGTGAGCCCCATGCCCAGACAACCTTCACACAAAAACTTTTACATGTGTGTTGTTTATAGAAGTTTTATTCATAGCTGCCAAACTCAGAACCAAGATGTTCTTTAATAGATGAACTGGTAAACAACCTGTGTTGCATTCATACAAGATAAAAAAGTATGAACCCATTATTACATGGGATAATGCATTATATGACATCTGGAAAATCAAAACTATGGGGACAGAAAACAGAGCAGTAGTTTCTATAGCTGGAAGCTGGGGGAAGGGGATTGACTACAAAAGAGTGTATGTTCTCTATCTTAATTACGAGAGGTGGTAGTTCCACAAACAAATGTGTTTGTCAAAATGACAGAACTGTACATTTACTATATTTTACTCTATATAAATAAATCTGACTTCAAATATGACTTAAGCATGAGTAAAATGGAATGAGAATTCTTTTTTTTTTTTTTTTGAGACGGAACCTCAAGCTATCCCCCTGGGTAGAGTGCCATGCATCACAGCTCATAGCAACCTCCAACTCCTGGGCTCAAGTGAGTCTCCTGCCTCCGCCTCCCAAGTAGCTGGGACCACAGGCACCTGCCATAACATCTGGCCATTTTTTGGTTGCAGCCATCATTGTTGTTTGGCGGGCCCGGGCTGGGGATTCGAACCTGCCACCTTAGGTGTACGTGGCTGGCGCCTTAGCTG
>CAUYQV010000663.1:0-10923 GCA_963574575.1 Galagoides demidoff
ATGATGGCTGCAACCAAAAAATGGCCGGGCGTTGTGGCGGGCGCCTGTGGTCCCAGCTACTTGGGAGGCGGAGGCAGGAGACTCGCTTGAGCCCAGGAGTTGGAGGTTGCTATGAGCTGTGATGCCATGGCACTCTACCCCAGGGAAATAGCTTGAGGCTCTGTGTCAAAAAAAAAAAAAAAAAAAAGATTCATAAATGATATAGATCTGTGTACCTCTAGTTGTTCACTCTCTCTTGAATTTTGATACCAGGGGTATGTTAGCTTTATGAAACAAAGGAACACATTATGTTTCTACATTTTGTAATCTTTTTTAAAGTATAATTATATTATACTTGAATCTTTAAAAAAGGATTCTAAAAAAGTTTAGAATGACATTTTATGGGAGAACAAGGCCAGTTTTGTAATAGCAGCAGTTAATCCCTGGTTATCATGTCTGTCTTTTACTATTTCTCTTTAATCACTTCAGTAACCAGTATTTTCCTCTATGATTTGTCAAGGATTTTGTATTACAACAATATATTTCTAATATTCTCCTCTGTATCATTGTTTTCCTTTACTTATCACTATTTTTATTACTTTTCTCAAAGTTTTCTTGGTTACATGTGTTAATTTTGTGTGTATATGTGTAATTGTTGTGTGCATTTGAAAATACATTTATCTTTTAATTCTATTTTTATCTTCCATTACATTTATTTCCCTTTTTGTTTTATAATTCCTTAAGATGAATATTTTATTAATTTATTTTTGATTTTTTTTTCTGTGTAGATATGCAAAAGTTAAAAGCTTTGGATTTTTCTCTTATTCCTGCATTACCCATTTCCCCTAGTTTCAATATATTATTTTTAAATTATTACTCTTATAGAGACTTCAGAATATTATCATCTTACTCATTATTCCAAGAATACTGTAAGAATTTGCCTTTAAATTTTTAGTAGTGAATTATTTTTATTTATGCTTTTATTTTAATTTTCAAGTATATAGCAATGCGAAAATTACTATTAATTTTGTAACTTAATACAGATTACAAAATATATTAAATTATCTTAAAAGCTCTAAGGCAGCACAAATAGAAGGATGGTCTTTATCGCAGGATATAGATTTCATTAAATTCACTTTATTGGCAATACCAAGTGTTGATGGGGATATGGATCAACTAGAATTTACAAACATTGCTGGTTAGGAATGCAAAATAATTTAACCACTCACAAAAAGCTCAAAAATTTATTATAAGGTTAAATATGAATTTGTTATATTATTTATCTACTCCACTTTAAAACTTTTACCCAAGAGATAAAGGAATGTCCACAGAAAAGATCAATTATTTATAGCCACTTTGCTCACAATATCAAAAAACGAAGCAACCCAAATATCCATCACCAGGAGAAAGAATAAACAATTATGTTTTACTCTTAAAGTACTTACTCAGCAATAAAAAGGAACTAACTGTACAAGCAACAATGTGGTAGAATCCAAAAAGAAAAGAAAGTCAGAAACAGAAGGTCACATACTCTGTGATTCAATATCAAGTCTATAATATGCAAAAATAAGCCATACATGTCAAAATCAAAAAGTGAGTGCTGAGTGATTGGAGGTGGTGTCTGCAAAGGATTATAGGGAAACTTCGGCATGAAGGAAATACTTTATATATGATCAGCTAAGGCGCCAGCCACGTACACCTAAGGTGGCGGGTTCGAATCCCCAGCCCAGGCCCGCCAAGCAACAATGATGGCTGCAACCAAAAAAAAAAAATGGCCGGGTGTTGTGGCGGGCACCTGTGGTCCCAGCTACTGGGAGGTGGAGGCAGGAGACTCGCTTGAGCCCAGGAGTTGGAGGTTGCTATGAGCTGTGATGCCATGGCACTCTACCCAGGGGGATAGCTTGAGGCTCCGTCTCAAAAAAAAAAAAAATAGAATGGTAGCGACACAAATGCGTACATTTGTCACAAATAATGAAACTACTATACATTTAAAGAGGCTTATTTTACTATGAATTCAATAATGTTAATATTAAATCAAAATACAATGGATCATATTTGCTTTTCATAAACAGTTTATAGATGATATGACACTGTTTTTCTATATTTGGAATTATTAAAGAAAAATGTTTGATTGTAGATTAAATCTTTCAGCCTATGTGTTTTTAGAATTATTTATCTTTTAAGTTTAGCCTGTTTCCAGGATATATCAATTTTTTGCTGATATATAAACTTTTCTATGTGCTGATTTGTCTTTTGCATGTCTTCTAAATTAGTTTTAATTTACTTGTTCCATTATTCTCTACTCTTCACAAATATCAATTATGTTTATATTGATTAGTCATTTTAGGTCTCTTACTTCTACCAGCTTTTTAGAGTAAGCTTCTATCTTTTCCACCAAATTCTTTTGTTTTCAAATATTGTCCATGATAAGACTGATTTTTACTATTTCTAATAAAATTCTTATTGTTGTAATTATTTATTTTGACTTTCAAATTATTGTTTTTCTATCATTTTTCATCTTCTCTGGGTCATCAGTCTTCTTTGATTTGTCTCTAAATTGATCTTACTTCAGAAAGTTCACATTCCTTTTCATTTCTCTATGATTGTGAATCACCCATCAGCCCACCAATATGAATGGATTCATAAAATATAGTATACGTATACCAGGATGTACTACTCAGCCATAAACAAAAATGGCAATCTAGTATCTTTTGTTACAACCTGGCTGAAACTGGAAACCATTATTTTAAGTGAAGCATCACAAGAATGGAGGAATAAACAGATGTGCTCAATACCAAGTTGGAACTAATCGATGACATGTAAGCACTTACATGGAAGTAAATCTCAATGAAAATCAAGCTGAGGGGAGGGAAGAAGAGAGGATGGGTCAGTTCACACATACTGAATACATTATCTGGGTGAAGTGTGCACTAATAACTTTGACTCTATCTGTACAAAAACAAAGTGTGAAAATAAGACATATATACATATTTATATATGTATGTATAATGAAGACTATTCCTGATATATTATTTTATATAATAGCTTTGATTTTCTGGATCAATATATTGAAGAATATCTACTTCTGGGATCTACCTCATATTGTTGTCATATCCCTCATATCATTAAATATTATCCAAAAATTGTTTTGATTTGGATATTTTCTTCTTATTATTGTCCTTTGCATGGAATTACTTTCATCAAGATCTAACACTTCCCATGTAAAGTGAGGCTGGACAATCCTTCACCTTATGACTAGACTCTCCAAAGAATATCTTTGACATTTGGAATCTGAGTTGTAGGGCATAGGTTTATAGACAGCTCTTAGGATTTTAGTTGTTTGGGGACAGGAGAATGGTCAGTACCCTAAGTGAATTGAGCAGCCTCCCTTGGATTTATTATTCTTTCATCCTTCATCACGACATTTTATTTGGTCCTTAGCCTTCAGAAGAATCCTATCCTAAACAACTCTCGCCTCAGAATTCAGCTTTTATATATTTTTGGCCAGTGCGGAGCCCAGTGGCTGCAGGTGTTTGATTCTGGTTAGTTTAGGCCTTTGTTTTCAATGGTGATCAAGTATTGTCTGTGTAGGTGATTGTGGCGGTGGCTGTCTCACATTCCTGTCTCTTTTTCAGCTCTCTGGATCTATTCTATGACACGGTCTTTTTTCTAAGTGATCTGCCAATATCACAGCCTTTATGCTTGTTCTCTTACACTCACATGTACTATTTTTCAGGACTCTGCCTTTTACAGTAGATGTAGGGATGGGATCTAGAAGTTTGCCAAACCTCTGTGATTTAGTCTAAATTTCACTGTCTAATAGACATTCCTCACAATAGATGATATAATTCAAATTGTTCTTTATTTTTTAGTCTTTTTTAAAAAATTCAGATTACAATAAAACCTCCATAGTTGGCCACCTACCTACATTAACTACTCCTGAAATTGACCTCACTTTCATAGATGAGACATGCACCACACCTACCTATCACTATAGCAGGCCTAGTTCCCTAGGCTGACCACCTCCAGATGTTGACCAGGTTGTTATAATCCCTTGGGTGGTCAACTTACAGATGTGCTACTGTATTAGAGGTAGGAAAATTAAGTAAATTTTATCTACTATCTTTATGAAGGGCTCTTAAATCTAAGTTTCTAGACTACTTCAAAATCAGTGATAAGAAGCAATGATGCTAATTTTAATATTGTAAAAAGATACGTCTCTGTTACTCTGTAGAGCCAGATTTGACTATATATGTTTTTCCTGTATTTTTAGCTCTAATATATTCGAGTCATAGTTTCTGAACATTAACAACCTCTTAGTGACTAAAAATCAAACATACCAGGCTGGAGAAAAGAACAAAGAAGGATATTAAAGGCAATGCAAGTGGTGGATTCATTGGAGGTAATTTAAATAACAAAGCTATGGATTTTAAGGACAAGCTTGGTATTTATTGACATGCTTTTAAACAATGCTTGTTAATAAGTATTACAAAGGAAAAGACAAAACAGATGGCTGATTGAGAAAAGGGAATAGTAGTTATAGAAAAGAACTGAGAAAGTCAATAAAATCAGGGACAAAGCTTAGCTTCTGAGACAACTAGCCTTTGGTTAGTTGATATGGTAAGATAAGGTAAAAAATTCTCTCTCAAGTTATCATTTCGTTTTTATTAGATTATTTCATCTCAATTAATAAAAGGATTTGTTCTATTTGTACAGGTGTAAGTTCCATTAAAAACTGCAACAGAGTAAGTCTCCCTCTATACAAATGTTTTACTGTTTCTTAAGCAAAAGCCAGAAACTTTAAGGTTCTTGAATAGCAATCAGGAAAGAATCAGACCAATTCTAATCAAAGATAAAATTATATAAACTGATTATATATATATATACAATTATATCCTATTACATTAAAAAAAAAGAATGATTCCTTATCACACATAAAAACAGGGAATGTCCTCTGCTTGGAGCTGCAGACATGAATGTCATAGCTTTGGGTGGCACTGACTTAGGATGAATTAATGTCATGCTAAATATTCATACAAAGAACATTTTGTTCTAAGCAGATTAAGTATGTCGCTCAATCACATTTATTGACCATTTATCCATAGCCTATTTTCAAAATGTTGCAAATCATCAAACCAAGAACTCAAGCCAGTTGTTCTTTTGGAACCTCCAAGTTCCAATTTGAATCAATCATTATTCTCATGCTCCATCTCCACCTTGCAGACTTCCATACAAGGGCTTCTCACCTCCACCAAAAAACTGATTCACTTTAGCAAAACTCTTTTGTCCTTGCCTTCAAGAATTTGAAAACAGATGCCCTCTTCTTGTTTGTGGTCCAAGCTGCCTACTGTTTTCATGATCATCCTGCTCTTCTGATCTCCTCCTAGAACTCTCTCTCTCTCTCTCTCTCTCTTTTTTTTTTTCTTTGAGACAGAGTCTCTGTCTGTGCTCTGGGGTTGAATACTGTGGTGTCCCAGCTCACAGCAACCTCAAACTCTAGAGCTCAGGTGATCCCCTTGCCTCAGCCTCCCTAGTAGCTGGGACTATAGGCCACCACCAGAATGTCCACCTAATTCTTTTATTTTTTTTAGTAGAGACAGAGTCTCGTTCTTGCTCAGGCTGGTCTCAAACTCCTGAGCTCAGGCTATCAACCAACCTCAGCCTCCCAAAATGTTAAAGTTATAGATGTGAACCACCATGCCTGGCCTTAATTGAATATAAAACTTTTTTTTCTTTTTCTTTTATTTTCTTTTCTTTTTTTCTTTTTTTTTTTTTTTTGAGACAGAGTCTCACTCTGTCACCTTGAGTAGGGTGCCATAGCATCATAACTCACAGCAACCTCAAACTCTTAGGTTAAGCGATCCCTCTTGCCTCATCCCCCTGAGTAGCTGGGACTATAGGCATCTGCTACAATGTCCAGGTAGTTTTTCTATTTTTAGTAGAGATGGGGTCTCACTCTTGTTCAGGCTAACCACCAGCACCTGAGCTCAATTGATCCCCCTGCCTTAGCCCCCAGAGTGCTGGGATTAGAACTCTCTCTTTTCATGGTCTATGCTCTCTTTGCTATAGCTCCAAATTTGGCCTCTGCTCTCTTTCTAAAAGATGTGTCTTCCTCTGTGCCATAATGCAGCTACTAACTTCTCTCTTCCTAAACACGAAAACTGAACCTTTCTCTGGTGCAGGTTATGTAGTGTACACACTGACTGCTCTGATGACACACTGAGAACCTGGAAGATTGTTCGGCTCTGCCCAGAATTAATATCATTTGCAGATGTCCCATCTAATCAACATGGGAAGAGCCTCATGGTATATTCACTGATAGACATCCAGGGGCAGATTGGGGTATTTGGTGGTTTCATATTTTGTACATTAAGCTCAATGGAATTGTTTTCTTTTATAAAACCTTAGAGTTAAATCTGCTAAGTCAGTATGCCCTTAAATGAGAGGGAAAGTACCACACTGGTGAAAGAAGTTATGGTATTGTTTTCCATGATTTAATTCCACTAAGCAAGGGTCATAAGATGGGCACAAGGATTTACTGAATCTCTCTATAAACTAGAATGTGTGATAGATGTTGGTGATCTAAAAGTGAATGGCACAGCTCTAGCAGTGAAGTAGCTTAAGAGATAAGTGACCTAAGAAACAAAGAAGTACTAGCTTATAGGAAAGAAGAAATGATCATAGTGTTAAAAGCGATAAAACACATTTGTTCTGTAGTAGTGAGTGCAAAAAGACTCTGTTTTTGAAATTCTTAACTTTCTACTGAGACATCAGCTAAAAACCTTAGTTTTAGCTTATTTTTTGTCAAAGTATTTTTTTTTAAATTTTGCAGTTTTTGGCCAGGGCTGGGTTTGAACCTGCCACCTCTGGCATATGGGGCCAGCACCCGACTCCTTTAAGCCACAGGTGCCGCCCCAAAGTATTTTTTATAGTTACATCTTTAAAGTACAAAATAAGTATAAAATATTTTCTTGTTGACAGGATAGGTGATGTGATTTGCTGCCTTTGTTTTTGATGAAACTATAAGAAGAAATTAGGAAGACTTCAGATTTAAACCGGAAGAATGGGCTGGGCACAGGCTCATGCCTGTAATCCCAGCCCTTTGGGAGGTCAAGGTAAGATGATCATTTAGGGTCAGAAGTTCGAGACCATCTGGGGCAACATAGTAAGATTCCATCTCTACAAAAAAATAAAAGGGGGAACTTGTCCAGTGCAGTGGTGCACTCCTACAGTCCTAGTTGTAGTTCAAGGCTGCATTAAGCTATGATCACCCCACTTTACTCCAGGCTGGGCAGTGAGATTCTGTCTCTTAAAAAAAAAAAAGAAGACTGACTAAACATATTATATTCTTTTTTGTATGTGAAACTATGAAAACAAAGGAATAAAACCAATATAGAGCTGAAAGAATAGAAAGAGCTAGTGCCTGTCAGTTCTTAGTCTAACAAATTATATCTCTATATATCTAGAAAACACAAAGCAGATCGGAGATTGGGGCAACCAAAGAGAGAAATCTACAAATTAGAGAACATGAAAAAAAAATTAAGGCGTGAGTTAAGACTGTGCCAGGAAAGCTTGCAAAGGCTTGCGATTCATAAATGTCATACCAAACACAAGGTGTGTGTGGAACTAAAAAACAAAGCTGCAAATTGAAAGTTTGTATATAGAAAAAGTACTCCCCTCACTTACGCTCCCAACCCTTCCCTCATAAGTCGCCTAGACCCTAACTGTGGGGTAGACTGGCTCTTCTCCAGGGGAATTGAAGGACTCCAGAGCAAGATTCCTCTGCTTCAACATTCAGAGGTAGCCATATTAATAACAGGTTTTCATCTGTTATTGGCCAGGGCTGGGTTTGAACCTGCCACCTCTGGCATATGGGGCCGGCTAAGGTGCACCCTGACATTTGATAAGTCCCCTTTGTACCCAGAGACATTGAACAATTGGTTAATGCCTTTATCTTAAAATAGATAAAAGATAAAAGGTCAATCCAGGAGATCCAGTAAAATGATATGTAATATGAGTTCTGAAGAGATAAGAGAGTACACTAAGGGGGGAATTGTCAAACACATACATTCATATACACATGCAAGGTTTTCAGAGCTGAAGCACACAGCACTAGTCTCCAAAATAAGAGAGCCCTTATTGAAAAGTAGTAAATAAGTGGGGGGGGGGAATGGGCCCATTCTTTAGTCAATCAGTAGGGAAAGTTCAGAAACCGAAGAATTATCAACATGCTAAAAACCTCCCAAGAATAAAACAATGCAATTAAAACAATAAATTAATACAAAGGAGAATGTCTGTCCCAGCAGAAACATTGAATACAACAAGATGATGGGACAATGCTTTCAAAGAGTGAAGAAAAAAAATATTTTTAATCCAGAATCGTGCAACCAAAACATAAGGTAAATATCAGGTTAGAATAAAGATATTTTCAGACACAAAAAGCCTCAGATCTTCCTTTCAGATGTGCTTACTTAGAACATTCCTAAAGGAGTAATGCAGTAAAAATGAAAGGGAAAAATCAAGAACAGGGAGCTGGGGGAGCCAGAGGAGAGTGGGAACAGGAAAGAGATAACTTAGGTTGACGGTTGTGCGGAAGGTCTGAGGGTTGAGGCAGGAGGATGCAGAACCCTCAAAGGCAGGATTGAATGAAAAAATAGATAAATGGAGGATATGAATAAAGGAAATGGGGGGGAGGGGCAGGCACAAGACAGTAATTAGAAATCCTAGGTAAGTAGTTCCTAACCACAAACTAAAATCAGTGAGTTCTGCTCTGCAGTGAGCAGTATTATACAATCACAATCATGAAGACATTAAGAATTTGACTGAAATATACAAAATATAGGAGGCTTAGTTATGATTACAAAGATAATGTTATCAACCTTCACAGTACAGAGATAAGTTTATAAACAACAGAAATTAAGCAGAACGAGAGAGGTAATCTTAATAGGAAGTTTTGGGAAATATAATTAAAAACAAAATCTTCTTCCAACTCAGAAATCTCTCCACAAAGGTAGTAGACAAAGAAACCACTTTTATTATTTAATAAACATTAAACCAGAATGTAATATGCATCACAGGCATCTGCTAAGAGATTTTTGCAAAGGCAGAAAGCAATCTGATCCTTTTCTAGAGCCAAGTAGATGTACCCCATTACATCCATGTTTTCAAAATGAACAGTAACTAGTTCTCAAGCAAGAGGACTGAAGAGCACCATTTACCAGGCACAATTCACTCTATCTCTTATTATTATGCATGAAATAGTTTTATAAATTGAAGCAAGAGGCCCACTAAAGTTAGTCTCCTACCCTTTCCCAGAAACTGGGCAATAAGGGCACTATCTTTCTTAATAATGGCATTTCAAAGGAGACATTCTTAGATTATAAGCTATAAAAAAAAGGCTTATTGAGTGTTCAAAAGAATGTGATATATATTTCAAAGAGAGAAGAAATACTTACAATGCTCTTAGTAAAAGGAGGGACAGAAAAATGTCTGTCCTTATTTTCATTAGGGAAAATTAAGCCTCTTATTTTTAATATGTATTTGTGCTTCTTAAAGATAATCAAGTTAGTGACAGTTTCCTGCAAAAGTGGGCTATCAGGGATACTGCCTTGAGATGGCGACACATGAGATAGGGTGCATAGTCTTTTGAAAATAGAAAAATTCACTGAAAATCTAAAATAGTGATACAGACATGTTGAGAATGAGAGAGAAGAAGGGAGAATATTATAGAAAGAAGCTAAATTCTATATAACTAATGGCCAAATTAATTAAGAACACCACCAGAACCTAGTATGTAGAGATATTTTGGGAAATATAAGTTGAAAACAGCTAAGAGATTTATGTAAGTTTGGCACCAGATAGCAAGACTTGGGTCAAGGCTATTGCTTATACATTAACAAATGATGTTTTTATTTCATGAACAGAAAGAAAATATATGAAAGATTTTAATAATCCATTAAGATACAGTGAAACAAGAAAAAATAAGTATGGAGAATTAACAAGAAAATTATTCAACTATGTTACATGGTTTGAAAAGCACCGTCAGCAATTTTTGCTTATCAGCAATTGTCAAATGATGAATTATGATATATATGTATATATATGTATTTATATGAATATGCATGTGTATGCATCTGAAAACAGCTCAAGTTAAGGAACTTTTGATTTTTGAATAAATATTTCCAAAAAAGTCAAAAAAGTATACAGAGTAACATAATGTTTACCTGCATACCACATTGTACCAAATTCTCCTGGCGTACTTCCTTCAAAAGTTCTGGCCTGGATTTTATTTTTTATATTTTTATTTTTTTATTAAATCATAGTTGTGTACATTGATACAGTCATGGGGTTCAGTGTGGTGTTTTTATATACAATTTGAAATATTTCCATCAAACTGGTTAACATAGCCTTCATGTCATTTTCTTAGTTATTGTATTAAGACATTTATATTCTACATTTAGAAAGATTCACATGTACCCTTTAAAGATGAACCATAGGCTTGATCCCACCAATCACCCCTCCTCCACCCATCCTCCCCACTCCCTTCCCCTCTCTCTCTCCCCTTTCCCCATGTTCTTGGGCTATCATTGGGTTATAGCTTTCCTATGAAAGCTAAAAATTAGTTTCATAGTAGGGCTGTGTACATTGGATACTTTTTCTTCCATTCTTGAGATACTTTGCTAAGAACATTTTCCAGTTCCATCCATGTAAACATGAAGGAGGTAAAGTCTCCATCCTTCTTTAGGGCTGCATAGTATTCCATGGTGTACATACACCACAATTTATTGATCCATTCATGGGTCAATGGGCACTTGGGCTTCTTCCAAGACCTAGCAATTATGACCTGGATTTTAAAACTGGGTCTTCTTCTTGTTGGCCTGTCTCAGAGTTTCATCACCTTCTCCCATTGGTCCTTGAGGTCCACGTGCTCCAAGCTGGGGTTGA
>CAUYQV010000673.1:0-17395 GCA_963574575.1 Galagoides demidoff
TCTATTGTATTTTTAAGTTTTCTAATTTACTGCTTCAATTCCTTCATCTCTACTATATCCTTTCTATATTCTTCATATTGTTCATCTCTTATTTGATTCTGTTTTTAGGTTTCCTTTTGGTTATTTTCCACTTTATCAGCAATTTCCTTCATTGTTTCCACCATTTCCTTCATTATTGTCATCATCTGTATTCTAAATTCCCTTTGTGTCATTTCGAACATTTCTGATTTTTTTCTTTCTTTCCTTCTTCTTCTTCTTCTTCTTCTTCTTCCTCTTCCTCTTCCTCTTCCTCTTCTTCTTCTTCTTCTTCCTCTTCATCTTCTTCCTCTTCTTCTTCTTCCTCTTCTTCTTCTTCCTCTTCCTCCTCCTCTTCCTCCTCCTCCTCCTCCTCCTCCTCTTCTTCGGTATAGGTAGGAAAGAGCAGGTGGAGCTCCACAATTTTTGGAAGTAATCAGCACATTCCAACACTTAGGTAATTGTTTTTGTGAAATCCCTGGGCTGAATCCATGTCAAGAGGAGGAAGCCTTCCTGATCTTTGCTCTGCCACCGTCTCTGACACACTGGGTGGTGATAGACATCTTTCTCCATACATCTGCTGTGGCAAAATCTGAACATAAACAGTAGTACTCTGTAAGATTATGTGGATATAGAACAATCCTTGGACAATTTTAGGTCAGCAGAAAACATTTTTGACAGCTTGTGACAGATATAATCTGACATCTCTGCGTTTTAGACTCTTTAAAGGTGACCTACAATTATTTTCTAGCAAACTAAATATATTTTTATTTGCTAAATATACACATTGCAAAGCATGTCTCATAAGAGTCCTTTAAACCTACACTTCACTTCCTGCCACATACCTAATTTTTCAAGGTCACAGTTAGGACTATTCACGGTCCTAACCTAACCTAGCTCTCTATCAGCACGCGATGTTGTAACCAATAATGTGCTTCATACTGTCTTTTAATTATGAGTACTATTTTAAAGTAGCTGTTATAACTCCAGATAATGCCACTCAAGGCACTCTGGAGCAAGGGTTCCAGAGTCAATTACTTTTCGCTAAAATTTCCCATTTGCCCCTATGTATAGTGACTTTATGGGTGACTTTTGGGACACCCTGTAAAATATGATTCATAAACACTTCATGCATACGTAGAAAGAAAAAGAAGAGAACTACATTGCTCTGTGCCTCCGACCTTAGCTTTCCTTCAGTTCTTTAACCCCAGGAGACAGCATTTTCTTAAGCACTCCGCAGGTAATTAATATGGTTGTACATCTATGAGTATACGTTTTGCACACATGTTGTTCTGGAGTAGTCAGTAACTATAGTATATATTTTAAAAATTATAACAGCCCCTCTTCTTTTGAGTGAAAAGTACTTAATCCTAATTTTCAGCAATAACAAGAAGAGCTGGACCTCTCAGAAGGCCAAGGAGACAAATATGCACAAAACATACTCTTTCCAGGTACATTAGACCCTCGGAAGTTTGTTTTGTAAGTGGGAGAAAATAAGTAGCGTAGCATTTGGTCTAAAAGACTACTTTATTCATAGTATTATGACAAGATGTACTGAGAAGAGAACAATATAATTCATTTATAACTTGAATCAGGTGGGAGAGGAAAGGTGCTATTATTTGAATACTAGAACAAGAGTTGAAGGGGTGTTGACTTTTATCATTGGTATGAATGTGTATGTCTTTGGGGTTGTAGGTTTTCAGCAGATTTTAGTTGATGTGTGGAAGGGTAAGAAACTACCTTGCAATGATTTACTGGTTTATGCAGTTGGAACAACAGATATATATATATATATTTCTACGGTTGTCTTAATAGAATATAACAAGTGTTTGTTCAATATACAATGCTATTGTGTAGAAATATGAAGAAATAAGGATGACTATTTGCCAGAGACCTGTTTCCTTTCATTTGATACAGGCAGGGAACCACTGTGACCTTTCTCTAGAGCGGCTGATGAACCTCCCACAGGCTGAGTGATCAGATGAGAGACCCAGCTTGATCTCAGGGAGACAAAAAACAGAAGCTGCACCAATCCTGCGCTCAAGAGACACATAAATGATGCTCATAGACAGATTAGCTGTGACAGTCTTACTCTGTTAAAAATTCAGACTCGAATAACAAATATTTCACTGTTTTTTTCCTTCCAAATCTAGGCCCTTTAAATCTGTTTATCCACTAGGGCTCTTTCTCAGTGCCGGTGGTCGAGTGGGCTTTTGGGAAAAAAAGAACACAATAATTGCACGGTGGCCTTCACTAGTTATCATCTATAATACATATGCAAATATCTATAATACATACGCAAATCTGCACAAACCGCTTCATCCAGAGTTCAGCTGACTGTTCAGTTATCTGTTCATGGAACACCCCAATTCATAACTATGCTGTACAGTAAACTAGTACTTCAACTTTCCATTCAATTCAACAAGAGATGGAAATACAAACTCTAATCCAATTGCAAGGTTGTAGACGCGTAGTTTATGAATTGATGTTTTTCCTCTACTCTTGCATGCGAGATTATCTCTGCCTTGCTCAGGACTGCCTACTTAATGGCTGCTTTTCAAGCCGGTGTCCCTCGCTCTACTTCCTTGCCACTTTAAGGCTGGTTATCTCCTGCTACTTAATCTCTCCCTATGTCTCTCTTCTTCCTACCTATGTCCACCTTCCTGTATCTCTGGAGGTAATGGCAAGATCCCATGGAGAGTTTTTTAATAGAAATCGAATCAGTAGAATGATAATCTGTGAAGAAGTTTATTGTTCAAATTTGGAAGTAAATTATGCTGCATTTAGCACTGCCTACACCACCTATAGGGAAAACAAAAGCAAAAACACAAAACCACATGGGGACCTGTATTTCTCAGGATGAAAGGTAGAAAAGCCTTTCCTACAGCCCCGACACACCTCTGATTTCCCTCAGCCTCCATGAGGGTCTGCATGAGGTCCATCTGCCTAGAAATGCACCCTGCTCACAGATCCCTGCCACCTCCTGTAATCCGTGGGTGAAGTGACAGGGATAGAGTTGCAGTGAGTTTCAATGAGGCCTCTGTCTGTGGGTCCCCTCATCTCTCTGGGTCTGAGGCAGCGCATCCTTTCCGATGACCTCTGATCTTTAACTGTGCAAGTGTGCAAGGATTTAGAATTGAATCCTCCTTCCTGTTAGGGTGGGGGGGGATCTCAGGGGAAGCTCGGAGTATCTAAGTTCTCTTCAACCTGGGCTATCCACAGGAATTTCCCAGGCAGCCCAGCAATTCTGATTGTTCTGAGAGTGGTCACGGTTTAGGGAAATTTTATAACTTTCCAGTGGTTCTAATGCTACATTCTAATGAATGTGACAGGGCAAACCTGACCCAGGATTATTATTATTTTTTTTTTTTAGAGACAGAGTCTCACTTTGTCACCCTGGGTAGAGTGTTGTGGCATCATAGCTCACGGCAACCTCCAGCTCTTGGGCTTAGGCGGGTCTCTTGCCTCAGCCTCCCGAGTAGCTGGGACTACAGGTGCCCACCACAATGCCCAGCTATTTTTTTTTACTGAGCCAGGATTTTTTAGCCGAGGATCCACCACTCCTCTTTTTGTCTCTGATCCAAGGTTTGCCGCCTACCTCCCTCATTCTCTTCACGATGGAACGGCTTTTCTGCCTATGTTGAGATTTCTCTTGAGGTGCTTACTGCAGTCACAAATTAGAACATGGCACTGTGGAGAATATAGAGAAAGTAGAGGCTGAAGGAAATCATGGTGAAAACAATAAATATCAATCAGCCAAACAGCCAATTCACTGATACCCTCACCAAAGCTAATCTCTTTGTTAATGGTAAACCATATTAAAATAGTATTTTGCATATATGATAACATGTAATATTAAAAATAAACTAAGTATAGAATTATATAAATTAGCTAATGAAAATATATTAAAACACTGAAAAATAAACTTAAAATGTAAGCAAAAATAAACCAAGAAAATTGAGGAACTTATTATCTTATTAAATTGTTACAGCAATAATTAAACTGAAGCTTTGTTGCTTTTTAATTATTGAAATCTTTCATGAAAACGTCCTTTCATGGGATTGTGCAGTCTGCACGTGTAATGTCTCTTGGGTTTGTGCTTTTGATATTTCTATATCAATAATATTATTTTATGAAAAACACAGATTTTCTTAATTACAGCGTGAGCGAAAAACCTTATTAAATCATGTAGTAAAGGATGTCAAAACACACAGTCATTTTGTTCGTTACATAACTAAACCAATGCGTAGACTTTCCCTGAGTTGCAAGGTGTGCCCATAAAATATAACGAGACTGGTGTTCGTGATCTAACATCAGTCACATTACATTATAGCCACACACTGTAATTCTCAACCTCTGTTGTCCCCAAATGAAGCTGACAGTAATTGCTAACTGTCTGCTGAGGTGTGACCATAAAGTCTCAGTCATGGTCCCTTTGCAACCTGCTATTTCAGCTTCTTTCTGCAGAAGCTGTTGGTATATTAGTTATGCTGCTAGTGCATAGAAGGGTCCACTCCTCCCTCCCCTGTGGGAAAAGAGCAGGCCATTCCCGTACATCATTATAAAGGGAAACTCAGTCCCACTGCACACTAGGAAGATGCAGACAGAATGTTTGCCTGGCTCTTTTATGGAGACTCCATCCTCTTGGTGAAATAATGCAGTCTGTATGTAGCCGACTTCCATTACTGCGTTGAAGAAAACCGAGTGACCTAATCTTTCTGGTGACTTGGAGGGTTTTAGAAATCTTAACATAAGGAGAGTGCCCTGGACTTCTTTCTCAGGGAGTCCAGGCCTCAGTGGATAGTACAAATACACTGTGTTTACCCTAATTATTGCAGTACCACTACCACAACTTTTCTTCTGAATGGTTATCGTGGATCTTTTTCTGTAAACCTATTCATTCTTATATAACCCATTTTCGAGTTCCTTTAAAGAAGACAAGTGCACTTACAGATATATCCTTCACTCCTTTAAAGGAAAACAAATTGGAATTGCTTTAGGGAAAAAGGAGTGGAGTTGTTCTTATCACAAGGTACTAAGTTGTTGAAGAAGTGATAACTGGACTTTTTCCCTGAAGATATAAGCTCCCAGCAGAGAAGTGCCTCCATACTTAAACAGGTGATCTCAGAAAGTTGATAAAGATGGAAAATACAGATCTTTAGACAAAGTGGAATGTTATGTCTTCCTTTATATAAGGAAGTGAACACTGAGAGTAGATTTAAATGTTATAAAAAGATTTCCATATTTCCCTTTCTTCTCTCTGAGGGCTTATATTAGCTTAAAAATATAAAAGGGATATCTGTATAATTGCACTGAATAGAATTCTCAACAGGGCAGACAATAGATTTTAATATACTAATTAAATTTATTTTTCAAATTCCTGTAATGGAATGGAAAGCAAAAATACTTAAGTTCCTAGGTGATGCTAGTTTGCGAGAAGCAAGGAAAAATATAACAACAAAAGGACCCATTAACTTTATATAGAATCATTACATTTGTAGAACTTAGTACAATATCCAAAATGGTTTTTTCATGTAGTTACTTTTATGAAAATGGATGTCTTCTGTTGTTTCTTGACATCAGAGGATATTATTAGCTCTTTCTGCTTCTTCTGGGTCTACATTTCTCAAAATAAACCCATCCTCATGGGCCTTTGAAAAGAATGGAACTGAGTCAAGCCTCTCAATTCTTTTAGATGTTTATTTAGGTATTAATCTGCATACTCGCATACACATTATCCTGCTTGGAAAAAAAAACACAAGGCCTGAGAAACATAAGAGGCATAAGAGGCATTATGAGGTTCTATCCTTAGAACCATGCTATTATAGAGACATGTTTTGGTAATTCTTTTTCTCTAGCTTCTTTGCAAATTTGAGCATCATACAGCAGGTAGTATGATCTTCTTCTAACAGACTTTTTCTCAGACTTATTCTCTATCTTTCTCTCCTGAGTGATCAACCTGGGCATGGAAAGGAGCAAGTTGTTCACTGCTTTAAGAAAGAGTGGAGGTTACTTCATTTCCCACCAGGTGCACAGGGCACATAATACACCTGCCATTAGATCCATACCAAGGAGGAGCCAGGAGCTCAATCAAACTTCCTTATCTTCAAAAAATGCCGGTGGGGCTCCAGAGATGTCAGTACACCTTGTCATGGCATTTGAAATTCATTCCTTTGTGTCAGAGTACAAATTAAAGTAATCTAATACAGCATTTCAACATAATACAGTATTTAGAAACATTTGGGGAAGATATTAAGGGCTTCAATGAAGTCCCCTTTTTAGGCTGCTGGTCAATTTGTGAGCCTTTATCATAAACATTTTGCATCATCATTTTAAAACTGTAAATAAGATCTCTCCAAATCAAATCATATATCTTTTCTTTTCTTTTTTGAGGATCAAGAAAGTTTTCCTTTCCTCCTTGAACTCTTTTCCCTTCCTTTCCTCAAAATGTAGCCTTTGTTCCTAGATAAATGATTACAATAATAACAAAGTATGCTATCAAGTCTGTACTCTAAGGAAATCACAAGTGCATGTTGAATACATCACTTATTTCTGTTAGGTGTTAAAAATATTGGTTCAACATATCTGGTTGATGAGATTCTAGTTAATATGCTATATTCATTGTATATCTTTGGTATTTTTAATTTGTGTAAAACATTTTTCCTTAAATTCCTCTTCCTGGTGAGAGTTATTTGAAATAAACACATGGAATGACAAACCAGTAGAACCTTACAGAAATTTGGTGTTATTCCAGCATATGTGGTCTTGGACTTTCCTGAGACTTACCAACACTCAGTCAATGGCAGTCCTTCTTATTTTCTCCAGTGCTGTTCCAACCTCTGTCCCAGCAGATTACCAGTGAAGATTCTAAGTAAGACTCAAATTAGTTCTGACTTACTTACTTGATTTCTCACTTGAATTACTGACCATTTCAGGCATAACCAATCAGTCCTATGTGACACTCCAATCTCTTTCCACTGCCCAAGTTGCTCATCAGTGCAATTACAACTAACTACCTTCTTGGTTTTCTCCATTTTTCATTATTTTAAAGAAAATCCAAGTAATAGTATTAATGCATTTTTACTCATCATAATTTCCAGGAAATTCCTTGTTTGTACAAATTAACTTTGCGATGCATAGATCAGAGCCAAATGTCTTTTATTACACGTCATCCTTTTCTTCTGGATTTTACATAAGGACCTCTAATGTCGTTCTTCCCATGAATGACATTACATACTGATAGCCATGAACTTAGAGGAAAAGCAAAAGAGGGAGGCAGGTTGTTTAAGAGAAATTCCTATGACAGTCCTTGCAGGAAAATTACATTTTCTCAAAGTCTTCTTACATGTTCTTGTAATGTCACGTGGAACATACATTGCCAAGAAATGAGCCCAAATCGGTGTCATTATAAGATGTAAATAGTGCTTTCTACTATTTTTCCTACTGTCAAAACTTAACGGGGCTCCTTTTCTTGTGTTTTTAGCTGGTTTCCATTTGGTTAAGAAGATCTCGGTGTTCATGAAGTTTATCTCCTTAGCAAGGGTGAAGGGCAGTTTACATTTTTTTTTCATGACAATTGAACCTCTTTCTATTTGCCACCCAATGAGGTAAATTCAGCTGCTACTAGAAGCTGCAAATATCACATCCTCTCTCTCAGACTTCCTGGTGTCTAGGACACAGGTCTGTGAACCACACTGCACTAATCACAGCCCACCGTCTCAGGGGGACGTGATAAGAGGTTAGCATCATAAGAAGTAGGGACCATACAGAGTCAATTTGGGTAATGACTGACGGCAGGATTATTAGCTACCATTTTCAGGAAGTGAGTATTCCAGAAACAACATCCACTATGGCACTGCCAGTGAATGTATCTGATGCCCTGTGCCGGCAGCAAGGATGCATCTACCAGATTGTTCTGCCAACCATATTCCATACTTTTGCTGGATACAAACCCTCCCCATCTTACTGCCTGGAGTCCTGGAGATTCTGTGGATAAACTCCCCATCCTGCCACTCAAGGTCCCTTTAATAAATTCTCTTTTCTCTTTCAGTCAGAATCCAAGGCTTGAAATTGGGAGCTGTGACTGATAAAAGCATAAATAATCTACAAATCTCAACATTTTTACCATCAACATAAGTCATACAACAGTACTCTGTTAGGAAAAGAATTAGTGTGGAAAAAAACTGTGAAATAGTAGGTTAGACCTGACTGTTCAATAGGTTCATGAAAGATGAACTGGAAAAAAACAAACAGGCAATCACAAACAGACGTTCCAGCTATGTCTTCCCAGAGTATTCCATGCTGCGGGGCCAGGATGGTTTCAAAGAGTCATAATACGAACAGACTTATTTTTGCTTCACTCTCTTTGAGTTAAGCCCCCCCCAATACACCACTTCCCTGGTAGAGAAACAAATGTACATACTGAAACTTGCTTCCTCTTTAATTTCTGAACTTAATTCTACAATGAAATTATCTGGTAAAAGTCATTGGCATACCCACAATCTACTTTCATTTAATCTTTTTATGGGGGGGATTGTTTATTACTCAATGCTGAGTTATTAGGAAAATATCTGAAACAGATAATTATGCATTATATAATTGTTGGGTAAAGACATCAAACCTTAATGTAGCACTTATGAGCCAAGTTCTTACATATATTAACTTATTTCCTCCTCACAATAACCTTCTGAGATAGGCACTATTAGTATTCCTGGTTCTTGAACAAGAAATAGATACATGAAAGGTTGAAGCAACTTTCCAAAGCAAGGTGAGCAAATGTGATGCTAATCCAGAAGGCTGGCTCCAGAGCCTATGTCTTACATCTATTTGTTTGTTTTGCTGTTGTTTTGCATTCAGCTGATAATCACTTTTTTCAATTCAGAATATAGGAGGTGCACATGTTTATTTACCTACTTTGTTTTTATACATATCGGGGCAAAGTTATAGGAGTGCCCCTCACTTAGACAATGTACACTGTACCCAATAAGTGTGAATTTACCCAACCCCCAGCTTGGTATTCATTGAGATTTTACTCCCATATGTGCATTTAATAGACTAGCTCCAATTTGTTATTGAGTACATGTATTTGTTTAACTTACAAGAATGGTTCCCAGTTCCATCCATGTTGTCACAAAAGATACTAGATTGCCATTTTTTTAAGGCTGAGTAGTATTCTGTGGTACGGATGTACCAAATTTTATTAACCCTTTCATGTATTGATGGACAGTTGGGTTGTTTCCACGTCTTAGTGATGGTGAGTTATGCAACTATAAACATTTAAGGGCAGGTGCCCTTTCTAGTAAATGACATTTTTTCCTTTGGGTGTATACCCCGAAGTTGGATTGGTGAATAAAAGAGTAAGTGTACTTTAAGTTCTTTGAGGTATTTCCGTACAATTCCATAGAGTTGTACTAATTTGTAGTCCCACCAACAGTGTGTAAGAGCTCCTGTCTGCATCCGTGCCAGCATCTGTTGTTTTGGGACTTTTTAATACAAGCCATTGTCATTGGAGTCAGATGATATCTTACTATGGTTTTGATTTGCATTTCCCAGTGGTGAGAGATTGTGATCATTTTGTCATGAGTCTCTTAGTCATTAGTATATTTTCATTTGTACACTTTTTAATGGGATTGTTGTCTGGTTTCTTCTTGCTAATTTGCTTGAATTATTTGTAGATTCGGGTTTTCAGTCCTTTGTATTTATAGCATGTAAATATTTCCCCCATTCTGTGGGTTACTCATTTACTCTTTTGATTATGCGTTTGGCTGTGCAGAAGCTCTTTAACCTGATCAGGTTCCATTTATTTATGTTCATTGTTGCTGTGATTGTTTAAGGGGTCTTCTTCATGAATTTTTTGCCTAAGACAATATATATATGAGTTTTTCCAACATTTTCCTTTTTCTTGCTTATATGTTCCTGCCTTAGGTTGAAGTCTCATCCATCATGAATTAATTGTCATGAGTCATGAGAGGTGTGGGTCTTTTGCATGTGGCTGTATAGTTTTCTGACCACCATTTACTGAATGGTATCCTTTCCCCAAGTATATGTTTTTATCAGTTTTGTCAAAATTCAGATGGGAATATGAAGATTTCATCTCTGAATCCTGTGTCTTGATCAAATAGTCTATGTCTCTGTTTTGGTGGCAGTACCATAATGTTTTTTTTTAGTGATAATAGCCTAAAGTCTGGTAAAGTGATGGCTCCTACTAGTTCTTATTATATAAAGTTACATTAACTATTTGGGGTCGTTTCTAGTTCCATATGAAGTATAGAACTATTTTTTTCTAGCTTTACATAAAATGACATTGGTATTTTAATGGGAATTGCATTGAATCTGTAAGCCACTTTGGCTGATATAGCTATTGTAACAATGTTGATTTTGCCAATCCATGATGTGGTATATTTTTCCTCTGTTTATATCTTCTGTGATTTCTTTCTTCTATGTTTCATTATTCTCCCTATAGAGGTCTTTTACCTCCTTTGTTAAGTATATCCTTAGGTATTTCATTTTCTTTGTTGCTATTGAAAAAAATATTCTGTCTTTCACCTGATTCTCAGCTTGACTGCTGTTGGCGTATATGAAAGATATTGATTTTTGTACATTAATTTTATAACCTGAGACTTTGCTGAATTCATTTATCAATACCGGAAACCTCTTAGTTAGGGGCTTTTTAGGTTTAAGATCATACCATCAGCAAATAGCAATAGTTTCATCTCTTCTTTCCCTATTTGGACCCCCTTGATTTCTTTCTCTTGCCTGATTGCTCTGGCAAGAACTTCCAGCCCAATAAAAGAAAACTACAGACCAATATCCCTTATGAATATAAATGTAAAAATTCTCAATCTAGTTTTAGCAAGCTGAATTCAGTAGGACATCAGAAAAACAGTTCACCATGACTAAGTGGACTTCATCCCAGAAATGCTTGCAATGGTTCAGTGTATGTAAATCTATCAAGGTAACTCACCGCATATACAGATGCAAAAACCAAGACTGTATGATCCTTTCAATCAATACAGAAAAAGCATTTGTCAAAATTCAACAACCTTTCATGATAACAATAGATATGACATCTCTCAAAATTATAAAGACTATACATGACAAACCTTTAGCCAACATCATAATGAATAGGGAAAAAATGATAGAATTCCCACTTAGAACTGGAACCAGACAAAGTGTCTCACTTTCACTACTTTTATTTAATACGGTGCTGGAAGGTCATCTGATAATCATTAAGCACCCACCATATATGTTAGGCACAAAATATTTAATGATGAGTCTTACATTATTTTGTCTTCAAAGAGCTCACTCAATGAAAGAGACAGGTATAAAACAGTAGCTTCTACACTAGAAATATAAACAGGGCCACTGGGACCCAGGAAGTTGTGATAAACTTCAGCCTGGGCGTAAGATGGCCAAGAAGGATGTCTGAGGATGGAGAATGCTTCAGCTGAGCCTTGAAGTATCTTTTCATACATGTGGAAATGTGTTCTAGGCACAGGGACAACTTAGGAAAAGGTAAAATAGCATGATGTATTTGTAAATATTGTGAGGAATAATTGAGGCATGAAGCTGGAGATGTAGGCAAAGTTCAGATAACTAAGAAAATTTTTTACCACATTAAAGAAAATTTTCAGTTATTCTAAGGCAATCAAAAGTTATTGAAGAAATTTAAACAGGATATTATTCAGCCATTTAGAAAGATGGAGACTTTACATCTTCTGTATTAACCTGGATTGAATTTGAACACATTCTTCTTAGTAAAGCATCACAAGAATAGAGAAACAAGAATCCAATGTATCAATTCTAATATGAAGGCAGTAGATGATCTAATATTAGGTGCGGGTAGGGGAATAAGGCAATGGAGAGAGGAGAAGAGGAGGGGAATGGGAGTGTATGGCATACCTCTTGGGGGAAGGACACAGTTCTAAGGGATTTATCTAACAACTGCAATCAGTGTAACCTAATTCTTTGTACCCTCAATGAATCCCAAACAATTAAAAAAAAAAAAAGGAAATTTAAAGAGAGAAGTAAGGTGAATAGATACCCCTTTGGAAATATTATTCTGGCTATATGGGATAGATAGAAGAAGATAAATTAAGAGACTATTGAAATAGTCCAGATTAAACATGTGAAGACTTAAATGGGCCAGAAGTTCTAGGGTAAAGAGGGGACTGATTTAAGAAGTATTTAACTAGTAGTTAGCATTGTCAGGACTTAAAAATCACTTGGATATTGATGAGGGAGGCATAATAATGAAGTAGAATCCTTCTGTATCTCTATTTTGGTTTGTATCACTTAATGTAAAACACATTTTACCTCTGATTTTCTTATTCTTTAGAATATTTTCAAACTTTTTACCTATAATTTTAGAATATTGCAAACTTTTTACCTATAATTTTACTACTCTATAAGACTCTGAGTTTCAGCCTTTTTTGGTTGTATTTTTCTGTTTATTGATCTCTAACTACCTCTCTGGTTTTAAGATGCTTTGTGTATGTGTTAAATTTAAGTATTATATACATATAAATCTTTAACATACATCTACATAAAACATCGAAGAGGCATCCCTTATTGTGAGTTGAACATTTTTATTCAAACACACTTTAGTTTTTATTCAGACACAGTTTAGGTTTTCAAGTAAATATTATTTATATCACTAATATGTCTGATGACCCTGTTTAGAGTGAATCTTTTATACGTCCTTTTTATGGATCTTCAGCATTTTTGGACTGGTATATGGCTCTATAAATGATACTTTTAGAGAAGAAAAGGGCAGAGTTCTGGCAGTTAAAGCTGGTGTTGCTTATTCAGAATCTTTCACTTTTAAAAGGCAAACATTTTTATTTTTAAACTATTTTCTGTGTTAAAAATGAAGTTTTCTCTTTATAACTAAATATGGCCAAAGCATGATTTTTTTGCAGCAAGAGTTAAAATTAATTGAATAATACTTCTCTCAAAGATGTATACAATAAATCTGCATAATTCATGCATCTGTATATATTTAGACTTCTTGTCTCAAGAGAACTTCAAGCTGAGTCTTTTCATTCCCTTCAGTATACATATATATGTATAGGTACATATATATACATGTATTGCATGTACTATTATGTATTAAAAACACATATAGATAGAGAGATATGATCATAGAAACTTATTAAAACAATACTGAAAAATGCCTTACACAGTTTCATGGAAATAGCTGATATTGAATGACTGTTGTTTAAATAAATAAATGCCTGAGCAAAGCTCTATAAGGTCAATCACATTTAAAACATCAGAGTTTTCAAAGAAAAAGGTTCACTGCCTTAAAATTTTTGTTGAATGTTTTTGCACTAGCAGTTTCCTAAGATCCAATAACACAGTTCATTCCCATAACTTTACGCAGAACTACTATGGAGCCAGGTAGAACTAGAGGTCTCACTTCCAAGTGTATTGAGTCACCCAAAGAATTAGGTCTTTTGTTGCCTTGACTCATCTTAATGATATTTTCCTACTTGTATAAGTTAAAAGTGCAGATTAAGCATTGTCTTTCAGTGCCATCATAGATATCTCAACTTACTTTTTCAATGTCACAGTAATTCTGCCCAATGTGTTTTACCACTGTTTCTACGTGGTACCTGACGTGTCAAGTTCATCTACTGGATGAATAATAGCAATTCGCTAAGGAAAGAACATGCAAACTAGTTTGCTTAGCCTGAAGAATACCTTTTTATAAAAAGATGATTTGAAAAAAGAAATTCCCTTTTTGAAAGGTTCTTTACCATGGTATAAAAAACTTTCTGCCTTTGCAGATTTATTGTTTCCTCTGGCACAGCCTTCTCTCTCTGACGGTACCAACTACCCTTTCCATTACAGCCTCACAGCACAGCCCACATGTTCCCACAGATGTTCTGATCACTTGCCATATTATTGAGTCCTCTTTCTGAGTGCACTTTGTAAAGTAATTGACGTGTAATTTTCATACACATCAGCTTATGTAACTCTACCTACCAATTATGAAAATATTCATTATCAAAAACTGTCAGCCCAAATACCAAAATATAAAATCATAGCACTAAGTGGAAACATTTAGAATCTCGATTTTTAAAGCAGGTCAAAAATCATGAAAGTAGTATACTTCTGGAAAGAAATAACTACTGTACATGCATTTACTTTTTGACTTTTTATTGGCATCCACAGTGCACTTGAAAACTAAACATGAGGATTTGAAGATGTCTGTGATAGATTCACAGTTCAGTTAAAGGAGAGGGTCCTGTAAACCAATGATGACCGTGAAATGTGTTATGGAGAAATGTGTAATGACAGTCATGAGACTAAACAAAAGAATAAGAAGCAAGAATAGCAAACCACATATTGAGAAATAAGAAAAGATTTAAACAAGAAGAAATATTTTTTGAGCTAAGCCTTCAAAGAGGTATAGTGAATGTGGAAAAGCCTTTACCTGACAATTAAACCCTCGGGATGTGAGATGGTATATTGTAATTTAGAAGAGTACATTTTTAAAAATAAGGAGAAGAAATTCAAGGCAAAGGAAAAACAAAACAAAACCAGACAAAACCTTGAATTCATTGACATTTTTGCTAAGATAAACAATATATTATTGTTTATGTCTGTTTGATAAAGATGCAAATAACTTTAATATATCACAACCCTTTCTAATCTTCTTTAAAATGAGATTAGTGCTAAGTTACTGGCATGAAGTGTGAACTTTTATTCTTTCCACTCTGGTAAGGCAGCGGTCATCCAGGATCCTGCTACTCTTTCTTCTACTTTTTTTCTATTGTGTACACTTGAAAAGGTCACAGATATAACTGGTCACCATAAAAGCTATATCCTTTTTCCTTACTCATTCTGTTCAAATGAGTTTGCAATTTTAGCAGCAGAAATATACAATGAGTTTTCTTATAATGATCATAATAATGAATAGTTGCATGAGCAGAAAGGCAACTATTTCCTGTGCTGAAGAAATTGTTGTAGAAGATGTGTATGTGAATGATGGACTTTTGTAATATACTTGGTTAATATATGAGCTGACATTAGATTGATGTGAGATGTGCAAATATTATTATATTGTTTTGCAACTGTGCTACATTTTCGCCTTTAGATGCCATAGTTAGAGCATATGTATTATCTCTTTGCTTTTTATTACTGGTTTCATGAAATGAAAAAAAACTGAATTTAATTGTGATTTGATGACTTAGCTAAGATACAACATCCCTAAGTAGAGAAGGTAATTAGGACTAATCCCTTATTCCTGGATACTGGTTAATCCACCTATGGAAAAAAATAGCATTTGTCTCTTTCAGCCTGACCTATATTTAAATTTAATTTTCAGAAACCAATTTCATGAATCATTTCATGTAAATTTATGTATGGTGTTCTGACCAGAATCCTTTATTACATTTTATTGGTGTAATTGGACTTCTGCCTGAGCATTACAATGATCCATTCTTTTACCTAATCCTACACTCTATAGATAACACAGTCGGGAAGAAAGAAAGTCAGATTTACAATGCAAACCAAATGAGTTACAAAAGATGAAACCGAGTAAATGGTAGATACAAAATCTAGGGATATTTTGAAATGTTGGGATATATAAGTTATCGCAACCAGGAGGTAGTAAAACTGATGCATTGATGCTAACGTACCAGACTGGTGCAGCAATTACAGCTCTCTCTAGTAATAGCACGCAAATGCTGAAGCAGGAACTTAGACTGCTAGACGACATTTATGCACATTTGTTCTGTTTATGTTGTATCATCTGTAAGAAAATATATTTACAGTTGATAGGCATGAATTGTTTTTACTCAGATAGACACACATTAACTCTAAAATGTTTGTCCCAGAAAATAACTTTTGAAGTGCGTGTCAAAAATGCATTTATTTATAGTTTTTCTACTCTAAATATTTTGCATTTGTTTTTCTCAGCACAAGAGAGTCATGTCATGCCACTAACTCTACTCTTTCAGATTGGCAGCAGGTATGAGAAACTCGAATTTCCCTTTAAAATACACATTTAAAAAAAATGTCAACTTCGTGTTAAATATTAACAAATGACCGGGTTGATGGCCAAATGAAAGGTATATAGCTCAACTAAAAAGACCAGCCACTACTTCGTCACATCCAGATACTGAGATGTTAGAACCTGAATCCACTGTTGCCAGAACTTTAGAGTTTCCAAAAACAGAAAGAAATCTTGACTTTTATAGGTTTTAACCTAACTTGAAATTTTAATTTCACTGTGCCAGCCAAATAAAGCATGTCTGCAGGTCTCAGCTGGCATGTAGACTTCTAGGAAGAGTCATGAGTCTACAAAAATCATCGTGATGACCTTCAAAAAGGACCTTGGTTCTGGTCAGATCCCCACTGTCCTTTGCTATTTCACTGTGGTATGCACATTTAAAGCCATAGAATATCATCTGGAAAGACCTGTCACAAAAGTAAACAGTTGTCATTTGTGTCCATAAATTCTTTTCTATCTGAAGTCTCCAGTGATTGTTATTATTCCCTCCAGTACAGTGCCATTGATATTCTAAACTAAATTTTATTAGGTAAGGCATCTTGTTATATGAAATTCTGATTCTTTAAACTTGAACAAACATGGTTATTCATTTTCTGTACTCCTTTCTGACAAAGTTGAGTGTTTTGTTCATTGCTCTATCTTTAATTTCCAGAATTTTCCTGGCAAATAGGAGTTTGAACATAATTAATTTATTGGTCAAAGTTTGCTATCTTATCTACTCATTCATTTCTTATTCATTCCTAATGTGGACTTTTCCTTAACACAAATGTGTGGATCATTAACTAGGGTGAGGAAACCATCGTGCTTGGAAAAAATACAGTTGTCCTCAGTTTATTAAGATATAACCTACCCTAAGTATAAGCCTGCATTTTGACTTCAGTTCTTTTTAGGATTTCTAAGAGAATCTCAACTTTTTTCCTTAATTTTCCTTCCTAGAAAAGTATAATAAAATCAGATTATACTATATATCCATAAATAAGTGATTGAATGATCCTTGGTTAATTAGACCTTTAACTGTGTATTCCTAATATCTTTGGGGAGAAAAAGTCACATCTTATAAGTCTACTGGTAAAATTACAGATGTTATTTAATGTTATACTTCTTAATTTAAGATATTAGGATTTGGTAGTTTGAAACTATTTAACTCACCATATAACAGATGTTTAGTAATCCTATTTGGTTAATAATGATAATATACCTTTGCTCATTAGAATATTTTCTAGGACAAATTTTTAAGAATCAAATATTATTATTATTTTTTTTGAGACGGAGGCTCAAGCTATCCCCCTGGGTAGAGTGCCATGGCATCACAGCTCATAGCAACCTCCAACTCCTGGGCTCAAGCGAGTCTCCTGCCTC
>CAUYQV010000679.1:0-48598 GCA_963574575.1 Galagoides demidoff
TGTGGTCCCAGCTACTTGGGAGGCGGAGGCAGGAGACTCGCTTGAGCCCAGGAGTTGGAGGTTGCTATGAGCTGTGATGCCGTGGCACTCTACCCAGGGGGATAGCTTGAGGCTCCGTCTCAAAAAAAAAAAAAAAAAAAAAAGATGGCTGTTGAAATTGGGTAGGGAGGGTGATTATAAAATAAGGGGGAAATTCTTTTTTGAAATACAGAAAGGGTTTGTGCCAATAGTATTTCTTAAGTGTATTAGTGTTCTCGTGCAACTTTAGAGAAATAAATGCAGGGAAATTATGGTGATGTGCTGTGGAAATTGTTTATGAAGGAAAAACAAGGTGTAACTTAAATTGGTGGTAGACTCACATCAAATAAAAGTCTTTGGATCTTTCAAAGATGCACATTTAGTGTACATTTATAAGTTAACAAAGATATTTCCCACTTTGAGCTGGGTACAGTGGAATGTCCCTGTGGTTCCAGTTGTTCTGGAAGCTGAGGCAGGAGGATCAACGAGGAACTCCTAGTGCCCATGACCATGCCTGTGAACAGCAGTACACTCCAGTCTGGGCAACACAGTGAGGCCTGTCTTTCTTAAAAAAAAAAACAAAAAACAAAAAAACCCAAATCAAAACAACCCCCCCTAAAAAAAAATCCTTCCACTTTCACTGATTTTTCAGTGATTTAGTTATCTATCATTTATTGCAACTGCTTTAGACAAGAGGGTTTGTTGTATTATAGCTCTATTTATGAATTTAAACAGACATCATGGCTTAGTTTGGAAAATTAGTCATGACTAAAAATTTGTGTTCAGAGTTCTAAACAACTACAGTAAAAATGTGAGTGAGCACCTTTGGAAATCGCACTGGACATCTTGCATCTGCCTCTTCCAGTTCACACTCCTCCTTTCTCTCTCCCCTGTGCCCAGGAGGCTGACCTGTAGAGAGGATGTGATGCAGATCCCCTGCCTTCTGGGTTCCTCTTGGATTAGGCTAACATAGTCTTCCCTCCTGGAGACTGGGGACCTGATGAACAGGGAGACCTGAAGAGTGATTCTTCTCATTTCCTTCTTGCAAGGTCACCTTCAGTTAAGTATGTCCCTTAAACAGAGGGCATTGTTCTTCCCAAGGAGAATTCCTCTTTTCTTCTAGGTTCTGATAATTATTCCTTCTGTTCATTCTTTTCCCTAGGAGTGGTAAAATCTCCACTAATTTCAGATTCAGATTTTTTGTGCTATCCATTTCTCGTCTCTACACCCACATCTTTGTGGACGAGCTCTTTACAATGAGATTCTTCGAATTATTCTAAACACACCCACAATTCACATATGATAGTCTGTTTGAAATATGATCTAGTGAAAGATAACTAGGTTGGGGGGAGGAATTTAAAGAACTGAGCTCTTTGTCCAAATGATGTCATGACTTATAGGGTGACTCCAGATAAGTTACTTTACTTTTCTCAATCTTAAATTTCTTCCTATATGAATTTGCTAGCCTATCAGAGGATTTGAAAGAAGTCTTCTTATATGTGTGGAGGAGGAATCTAACTACTCCCTTCCTGGTTCTCCATTCAGATAGGGAAGTTAAAGGGAACTAGCATCTACTGAGCACATGTCAGGCATTATACTAGGCATTCTAACTTCAAATTCACAACCTCATATGTGGTGCTAGTCCCATTTTCCCAGTGATAAAACCTAGGCTCAAAGCTGCAAGGCTGGTCTCATAACTAGACTATCAGGATCAAATGATGACTTCATACCGAGGACTCATTAGGAAACTTGGCAGAGTTAGGAACTTATTAACATTTGCAGGAAGAATGAGGCTGGAGGAAGGTAGAGGAAGGGAGGCAGGATTTAGATCTGGTTCTGAATTATTCTAAAGCTCACTCTATTGCTGTTAACCAAACATAATTCCTAATATTAAGTGGGTGATTCCAAATCCTTTTCTATTTTGTTTTGGACTAGATTATGAACTCTTATGTATTTACTGTTCTAACTTTTGACTTAGATTTAATGTGTTAACATTTATCAGCAAAACACCTACTGATGGGTGGGAGGGTACAAAGAAGTATGCTGGTACTGATGCGGTGTGTCAGGCCATAGTCCTTCCAAGCTGGAATGTCTTTGCTGATAATGCCCAAAGAACAGCTGGACATACTCAGCTTTCTTAACTGATGGGCATATCTCAATTTTCCTTATTGACCTATTTTCCTTAATTAGATCTGTGTCTTTCTGGGGGGCATCTATAGGAAGTAGGTAATGACTTTCCTAAGTTTTTTTTTTTTTTTTTTTTTTTTACATTTTTTGGCCAGGGCTGGGTTTGAACTTGCCACAGACATCATGGTTTAGTTTGGAAAACCAGTCATGGCATATGCTGGTGACCTACTCCTTTGAGCCACAGGCACTGCCCCTTCCCTAAGATTTTTATATCCTATGTGAAGGTAATGCTTTTATTTGCCATACACTTATCCCATGTATATATCAAAAATGGTTTTGTTTGAGCATTGTAGAATTTCAATGCATCTATTACCTTGTACCTGCCATTGATTTTGTAAATTTTGGTAATGACATTTCATGACCTTCCAAAGCAAATTGAGTTTTGCAGGTGGTCCTCACAAGGGAATGTCGTATCTACCTGGATGGTCTTGATATGGAGAAGGAGAGGTGAGGATCAGATTGTTTCCTGTTGATGGTGCTTCAAGTGGATAACCTCTATGATTTTACTTCTAGTGGAAACACACAGAATTCTTGGCATGCAGAAGTTTGTCATTTTGTCTTAGATAAAATGACATGTACACATGCATGTACACATGTTTATGTCTGCATGTTTATATCTCATCTTGTTGTTTTTAAGTTACATGCTAAAAAGTACATAACTTCCTCTCTCTTATATAGATTCTATAGCCAAGGTAAAGATAGCCCATAGCTGGATTAAAGGCTCTTTGTAAGTGAATGTGAAAATCCGACAGACCTGCAGTAATGACTACTCTATACTTTTTATGCTGATTTTTGCCAAGGTGAAGGACATAGGAGCTTAACTGTGGTCAGAAACTTACAACAGATCTTATGAATATTGGGCTTATGGAGAAGTTCCAAGCCGAACACCAAGAAAATTGACAAATATTTCAGTTAGTTCTGTTGCATTTATATGATGGATTATCAACTAAGAGGGCATGAATAAATAGCTTAGTTTCATATTAATCAGATCCCGCTCCATTACCATCACAAAAACTTCTTGGGTCATGATCCAGCGAGTCTGTGATTCTGAGTCTCATAAATATGGTTGTATAATGTCCATGTGAGGTTATTAATATTAATTGCTTGTGGTTTTCCCTGGGTACTAAATTCTCTACAGCTATTTGTGGTTCCTTCTGAATTCTCTGGTTGGAATTCACTGTGTTGGTCGGATTGTGTACTAATGTGCATTTTTAAGTTGTAATCTACCATCTTAAGAAACATAGTGGCTGTTTGGCTTCTGGGCAGTAGTCCAGGAACAAAAATGCTAAGTGTTTTCATTATGTAACCCCCCTTATTCCTATACATTTTTCTCTGTGGGGATTCATTGGACTGGTTTTCAAATTTCTAAGCTCAATTTCCTTCTGTAAATTGAAGAAAATAGTGGTACCTACCTCATAGGGTGGTTGTGAAGATTAAATATGCTAACATATGTAAGCTAATGAGCCTGATGTGTGGCATTTGGTAAGTGCTAAAGAAATATCATCCAATAAGCCATTAGTACGCTCATAATTAGGTAACAGGCTATAGCAAAACTCTCACTCATTTTAATAAGCCAATGTGAACGTCTGTGTTTCCCAATTTTTGAAAAACATTATTTATTTCCCTTAACAATACCTAGCCCTGGACCTCACCATCAGGTAATAAGTAGCAAGCTCTGGAAGGTCCATTAATTTTTAGAAGCCACTAATGCGCCATTGAGGAAACCAGCTCACTGGGCTCTTTGAATGATATCCCACAAGAGTTAACACTTTTCCAAAAGGGAAAGGTAGCTTAATCCCTTCTCACTAGTATTTTCAGACCCATTAAACACTACATAATGGTAAGGTTTCCATGACGCCTTCGAGGAATACACTGTATTTTTTAATTCTTCCTCTAAAGGGTCTATCACAGCTCTCTGATTGGGTTCCTTGTTGTTTGATTTCCCTTAGGGAGTCATTCCCAGCAAATATTTTAAGAGGGCCCCTCTCTGTCTCTCATGTATAGCCTTTCTAGTATCTGACTTAATGTTTAATGATTATGAAAAAGTTCAATAATCAGAGAAATTTTTTAAAAAGAGTTAAATAAAAGCATTAAATAAAATGAACAGCATCTGTCAAAAGCTTAAAAGGTATTATGCTCTTTTTTTTTATTTATTTTGTTCTTGTCAGTATATAGCACTAAGCTAATTATTAGGTTGTGACTAGGAAGGAGGAGAAGTGGTCTGGTCTTCAGGTGAAGTGAATTTTCAGGATATCTCGTCTACCATATTGGGGGGGGGGATGAAATTGATGAAACCCGGAAGGAAAGTGGCTTATGAATTTTAGTAACTTTTAAGGATTAAACAGCAAACATGGGCTGCAGTCTGTCTGCATGTTTATTTGAATAGGCGATAGTTATTTCATTCTCACTTTATCTTTCACTTCACCTGAGAAATAGTAGGAGAGTCTTTTCGTAAACTCTCAACCTTTCTAGAAAAAGGGCTGTGTTGACTGAAGCTATTTTAGTAGTTCCCCTTGTCTCTATTTGGGTCGGTCACTGATTTTTCACCTCAGTGGACAATATTCTGGGAAGTAATTAGCTCACGGCAAGATTTCCAGGTATAGTTTTTGCAGTGACCATTATTTCAGGGCTGTTTTATACAATAACTTTCAGATAATATGACGTATCCAGTTGCATCCTCATGGGGAAAGGAACTTCTTCTGGTATATACTAGATTAAAACCCCAGGCCTTCTGAATTATGGCAAGGAAGGTTAGCCTTTCATGCTGATTATAATTTTCCATACAAACACCTTGATTTACAGTAAAACTTGCTAAATGTTTGAGAACCCAACCTCTGGAAGCCTCCTGCAACGGAGAGTATCATGTCTGCAACAGGTTTTGCCCAAGGTCCTCCATTACTCTGGGAGATGCTTATCTTATTTTATTTTAGTCTTTTCTAGCTATACCTGATCTCAGTGAGGTTTCTTTTTCTCTGCGCTTGGCCAGACTGCCATGCTCTACATCATTAACCCTAAACTCTGGGGAAGTGATCCCCCGACAGCATCTTTGATATTAAATTAGATCCCTTCCAGGCTGCATTTAATTGACTGAGTTCCTGGGGGGAATAGTGGGCTTCTGTTCCCTCTCTGTGTTTTACCTGGCGAGTCCTCTTTAGTCACTGGCTTGCAAATTCACTGTGTCTGTGAAGAAGGAGGTGTGACAGATGAAACAAAGGTCTATAATTTTGAATTCTTTTTTTTCATTCTAATAACACGTCGACAGTCACACCTGTCAGTGAGCTCCTTTGTTCTTTTTGAATCCTCTCCCTCCAAAAGAGGAGGCCACTTTTCTCTGATGTCCTTCCCCTCTCGCACCTTCTCCGGTTTTCTGAAAATGGAAAACAAGGAAATAGTTGTAATTAAAACACCAGTCCTTTTTCCTGGGCTTGAATGTCTTCATTACTGTTTTTAAACCATAAAAATCTTTTAGTTTTAAAATTATTTTTATATTCTGAGCATTTTCCTTTTTTTGCAACGACTAAAAAATAAAATCATCTCATTTCCCCTCAAAAATAAAAGTGATGTTGGGGGGTGCCTGTGGCTCAAAGGAATAGGGTGCCGGCCCCATATGCCGGAGGTGGCGGGTTCAAACCCAGCCCTGGCCAAAAACTAACTAACTAACTAAATAAATAAAAGTGATGCTTTCTGTCAAAAATTCAAACGGACATATGTAGTAATATGAAGAGCAAAAAATACCCATAATAATATCTCTCTTACCCCCCAAATAATTTTTTTTGGTTATGTATTTCTCCTGATTTTTCTATGTACATAATGTCAATTTTTAATGATGATATTACTCCTCAACAATTAAAAAAATAAGTTTGGGAGGTGGTATTTAAAATTTATTCCTATTTTTTACCTTAAGACACATATTTCCAGAGGTTCTTAAGCAAACACCCCAGAGTCCCATATGATTTGTATGGAGATTTATAATTGGTTGAAGTGTTTAAAAGCTGGTTGAGCCCCTGAACTCTGAGGTCCCTCTACCTCCTTCATGGAGCTCCGACGTGTTAACATATGTCCTTTGCTTTTTCCAGTTACTGATCTCAGCTTTATTCCTTGCCCTGGACTTTGATTCTCCTTAACATGTCTTCCCTTGAAGTGACAGCTCAGGGTTAAGAACCCACAGATGTGCTGAGCTTGGGCCTTGGTATTTGCCACCTGTGTGGACCTGAGAATATGTCTTCATCTTCCAAATGGGAAGAATGCAGATGACTACTGTGGTTGCTAATTCTTGATTTTTTTCTTTTTGTCTACATACGCCTAATTAAGAGATAATGAGCTATCTAAAACCAGCACATCATACTCCATGATTGCATTAATGTACACAGCTAGGATTTAATTAAAAAAGAGAGATAATGAGAGACTTACCTGCAAGGCACTAGTTCTCTTTCTCCTTTAGACATGCCTAGATGCACCTATGCGTTACCCAGAAGACAAACTATTTAAGCTCCCATTGTCCCCTTGCCCAATGGTATATGAGAAGTTTCTTTTACAGTTCATTTGTTTCTTCTGCTATAGGAAAATAAATTGGTCATACTTTAGAAAATTGATTAATTTATTAGTTAAATTAATAATTTATATGTTTATCATGTATAACATATTTTGATCTATGTGTATATTGTGAAATGGTAAATCAAGCTAATTAGCATATGTATTAACATACTTACCTTTTTGTGGTGAGATTATTTAATCTACTCTCTTAGATTAAAGTTTTCATATTGCCATTAACTTTAGTCACTTTGTTGTACAATTGATCTATTGAACATATTCCTCCTATCTAATTGAATTTTTGTCACATTTGACCCACATCTCCCTTACCCATCTCCTACCTACCTGTCTCAGACTCTGGTAACCAGTGTTCTATTCTCTACTACTATGAGTTCAAGTTTTGGGGATTCCATGTCTAAATGAGATTATGTAGCATTTATCTTTCTGTACTTGGTTTATTTCACTTGACATAACATCCTCCAGGTTCTTCCATGCTTTTGCAAATGACAGGATTTTCTTCTATTTTGTGGAGGCGTAATATTCCACTGTAAGTATATGCCCCATTTAAATAAATCATTCATCTATTGATGAGCACTTACATTGATTCCGTATCTTAGCTATTGTGAGTAGTGCTGCAGTAAACATGGGAGGACAGAGATGTTGCTTTAAAATACTGATCACATTTCCTCTGGATAAATACATACACACAATAGTGGGATCGCTGGATCATATAGTGATAATATTTTTAATTTTTTGAGGAAACTTTATTCCATTTTCCATACTGGCTGTATTAATTTGCATTCTTACCAACAGTGTGCGGGGTTTTTCTTTTTTTCATATCCTCTCTGAGACTTATTGCCTTTGTCTTTTTTATAATAGCCATTCTGCCAGGTATGAGGTGATATTTTATTGTGGTTTTAATTTGCCTTTCTCTAATGCATAATGATGTTGAACATTGCTTTATATACCTATTGCTATTTGTATGTCTTTTATTTTGAGAAATATCTATTCAGATCTTTTATGCATTTTTAATTGGGTTACCTGCATTTTTACTGTTGAGTTGTGTGAGTTCCTTTCATATTTTAGGTTCTAACCCTTTATCAGACATCTGGTCTACACTTGTTTTCTCCTCTTTTATAGATTGTCATTTACTCCGTTTGTTTCCTTTGCTGTGCAGAGGCCTTTCAGTTTGATGTAATACCATTTGTCTTTTTGTTGTTGTTACCTATACTTTTGGGTTCGTATCCAAAAAATATTTGCCCAAACTAATGACATTGAGCTTCTTCTCTATGCTTTCTTTAGTAGTTTTATAGGTTAGTTCTTATAGTTAAGTCTTTAATCCACATTAAGCTGGTTTTTGTATATTATGTCAGAAAAGGTCTAATTTAATTTTTTTGAATGTGGATATCCAGTTGTCCCAAGACCAGTTATTTTTGCCTGTCTTCCTGGCACCTTTGTACAAAATAAATTAATCATAATTGTGTATATTTATTTTTGGTCTCTTATTCTGTTCCACTGGTGGGTGTGTCTGTTTTTATGCTAATGCCATGCTGTTTTGATTACTATAGTTTTATAGTATATTTTGAAGTTAGTATGATATCTTCTGCTTTGTTCTTTTTGCTAAAGATTGCTTTGACTATTTGAAGTCATGATTCCATGCAATTTTTTTTTTAATTAAATGGTAGCTGTGTACATTAATGCAGCCATGGGGTACAGTGTGCTGGTTTTATATTTGGTTAAATATTTTCATCAACCTGGCTTGATACTGTCACAAAAACAGAGAGGTAGATGCATGGAACAGAATAGAGAACCAAGAGATGAACCCAGCTACTTACCATTATCTGATCTTTGACAAGCCAATTAAAAACATTGAGTAGGGAAAAGATTCACTATTTAACAATATTTTTTTAATTTCAGACCCCCCCAGATTAATATGAGGATACAAATGATTAGGTTACATTGTTTGCATTTGTTAGGTAAAATCCAAATTGTAGTTGAACCCTTTACCTGGGAAGTGTGCCATGTACCCGTACTTTGAGAGCACACCAATCCCCAACCCCATTTCCCCTTTTATCTCCTCCCTCTTCCCACCCCACTTAAATTGGTGTTTTTCTCTAGTCTGAGCATATAGTTGTTCATCTATTGGTTTTATATTAATATTGAGTACATTGGATACTTGCTTTCCCATTCTTGTGATACTTTGCTTAAAAGAATGTTCCTCAACTCCATCCAGGTTAGTACAAAAGACATAAAATCTCCATCTTCTTTTTCAGCTGAATAATATTTCATGGTATAAATATACTATAATCCATTCATGGGTTGATGGGCACATGGCTTGATTCTGCATATTGGTGATTGTGAATTGAACTGTGATAAACATTCTAGTGCAAATGTCCTTCTGGTAAAATGATTTTTTTTTTCTTTTGAGTATATACCTAGTAATGGGATTGCAGGATCAAATGTAATATTTACTTTTAGATTTTTGAGATTTCTCCATACTTCTTTTCAAAGAGGCTGTATTAGTTTTCAGTCCCACCAGCAGTGTAGAAGTGTTCCCTTCTCTCCATACCCATGCCAGCACCTATAGCGTGGGGACCTTGTGATATGAGCTTTTCTCACTGAGGTTAGGTTATAGCTCAAGGGGGTTTTGATTTGCATTTCTTTAATGATCCATACAAATTTTAGAATTGCTTTTTTCTATTTGTGTGAAGAATGTCATTGGAGTTTTGGCAGAGATGCCATTGGATCTGTAGATAACTTTGGGTAGTATTGACATTTTAATGATACTGATTCTTTTAATACATGACCCTGAGTTATCTTTCGATTTATTTATATCTTCTTTGATTTCTATCATCAGTATTTTATAGTTTTAAGTGAACAGGTCTTCTATCTCCTTGGTTAGATTTATTCCTAAGTTTTATTTATTTATTTATTTATTTTTGTAGCTACTATAAATAAGAGTTTTTTTTTCTTGAGTTCTTGTTTGGATAGTTCTTTGTTAATATATAGGAATATTATTGACTTTTGTATGTTGATTTTGTAATCATAATTTTACTAAGTTCTTTTCTGAGTTCTGACAGTTTTTGGGGTTTTTTTTGGTGAAATATTTAGGGTTTTCTACATATAAGTTGCAAATAGGGACAATTTAACATTTTCCTTTCAAATCTGGATATCTTTTATTTCTTTCTCTTGCCCAAATTTTCTGGGTAGGACTTTCAATACAAGTGTAATACAAATGGTACATATGAGTATTCTTGTCTTGTTTCTGATCTTAGAGGTCTGGTGTTTTTTTTAGTGATCTTGAAGATATGCAAATGAGTTAAAAATAATATTTTTGCCAGTCAACAGAATGTTGCCAGAGTAATAATCTCATGTATTAAGTCTATTCCCTGAGTTTCTAAAAATAAATAAATAAAGTAGTTGAACCAATAGTATCAGCCTCTCCTTTCTCTTGAGTCTTAGTATGATATAAACACTTGAGGAACTTCCCCTACCCTTTTTTATGACATGTTATTTTAAGAGGAGAGACACCAGGGAGAAGCTCTGCTTCTTGAGTTCTGCTCAAGTTAACAGAAGTTGGGAGAAACCCTTTAACTTCTCTGAGCTCTAGGCAGAGACTTGAGATGTTAAAATTTTTATCACACCCACTACATCAAGGAAAAACTCCAAGACTCTACTCAAGTCCTTTAACTCCTCCTGGAATGGGAAAGAAATTGTTAGAAAAATCATATCATCAGGACTATGATAAGCTACATTAAACCAAAGCATGGCATGTCTGATTCTTAAAATCAACTATGGAAGAATAGATGAAGGGGCTTTGGAGATGAGTGACACTATTCCTTTTAATAAACCAAATAAATGCATTCTATCCACAATCTTTTATGTCTAGGCTAACAGCTGCTTAATTAACTTAAACCACATGAGTGAGCTAAGGAATATTAATGAAAGTGGGAAATGATTGAGTTAGCCTACTCAAGTCATTCTTTAATACTTGCAGTACCTGGTATCTGTAAGTCAGTGTTTTTCAACCTTTTTTATCTGACGGCACTCTTGAACCGATAGTTAGAGGTTGGCGGCATACTTAAATTAAGTTGATTTTTAAAAAGTGAAAAAAGAATATACGTACTGTGATTTGAATTTCTTCCTAAAATAATGTAATTAATAATCTTAAAAAATTTTCATGCACACTGCACACCTTAGATCCCTTCATAGCACATGGGTTGAAAATCATTGCTATGAGCATTAAGCATTAATGAAATGATTGCCACCATGGTGGATGGTCCTGGCACCTTGTAGGGGCTTCTTGCACCTTATTCACAACCTTTTCCTAAACCTCAATGATTCTTATCATTCCTCTGAAACCAAAACCTATCACTTTCCATCTCCTATCTTTATCTGTGGTGAACTGACTATTCTCAAAACTAATGCTATTGAGTTCCCTGAGGCAGGGATAAAGAGGAATGCTGTATATTCACAACTAGTAGTACTTCCTAACTGGGCTTCTTCATATGTACCCCCTATCCTTCAAATTTTAATTTGACTATATAATTTATAATTGTTCCTAACCTTGAAAAAAAAATCTAGAAAAATTCTTCTCAGGAATCCTTTGGAGGGTACCTAAAATAGCATCACCTAATTTAATATTTAAAATTCCTTCTTCATTTACACCCTGAGAGTCTCAGGATTGAGTCACATACCTTTGCTCTTTTTCTACTTTTGGATAACTCCATAATTTACCCACATATATTTATTTCATATCTATTATGTGTCAAACATTTTTTTAACAATTAAGAAAAAATTTTTCCTTTTGGGGGGAAATATAGAAAGTAAGCAAGAAGACAAATAAATATAAAATTGTTTTACGAAGGATAAGCATTAGATGTGGAGAGTAGTGTAGGATAGTAAAACTGACCATAAAACAAGAACTGTTATAGAAGAAGGGGATATTTTAGGATGTTCAGAGGAGACGATATTTGATAGCAAACTTGAATGAAATGAAAGCTCTGTCTGTATGAAATCATGGATAAAGAGTCTCACATGGAATAAACAGACAGTACAAGACCAAGCCAGGAATTAGTGTGCTGTGGTCATGCCACAGCCTGGAAGATCAGGGAGGCTGGATTGAGTGAGTGGAAGGTATGATAGCCCAAAAGATTCCAGAGAGGTAGACTCAAACCAGATTTCCAGGATTCTACTGGCCATGGCCAAGAATTTGCATACTAAATCTATTAAGAACCATTCTTACTTATCCAAGAATGCCGATTCTGAAGTTGTCAGTAGTTGTTGCCTTATCATCTTTTCTCCCTGGAGATCTATCAGGGTTTCTTATACCATATCTCACTGATTGTAAGGTAAACATTTGTTTATATTTTTATATCTCTAAATTTGGGATGTGACTTGCAACCAAGAATGTCTTAGCATAGGGCCACAGTTTAACATCATTTATTTTTTGTAGCAGCAAAGAAAGAGCATCTTATAATCAATGATGTCTTAAACTTGGTGAAATATGGTATATCCAAGGGCTCCAAAATGGTTCACAATTGACATTTCTCCCATTAACCCAGCTATATAGTGACCTAGTAGAACAGAATTATAGTCAGAAACTGATAAGATTGAGGTAAAATTCTAATACTGAGAATGGATGTGTCTGTCAATTATAATTGGGAATCAGTCCTACTTCTAATTGCACATTTCTAAGATAATGACTGACTGGATGTAGAAGTGTAACTTATAGCTTTGGGATAGAGTTTGTCCATATACAAGGCTAAACTGGGTCATAAAGTAAATTAATCCACTACCCAGAGCTTATTGTTAGTCTGAACTAACCAATTGAGCTATGTAGATAAAGTATCTGCGGATTTGCCATAAGTTTTTATACAACTTTGATGATTCCTAAATTTACTTTGATGTCTTGAGACCATGTATGTGGTCTGTATCTTTTGAACGGACCTATGGAGAATCTCTATTAAAATAATTGTTTGCTTTCTTTTTATACTATAGATGCTGAACTCCTTGAGGGCAAGAACTGGGTCATTCATTTAAATTGTTTTAGTGCCTACTAGAATACCTTGATAGATATTCAATAAAAACTGATTATATGAAAGGAGTCATAGTTAATCACTTCAAATAGCTTATGTGTTTTTTTTTAATCTATTAAAACGTTAAACAGATTCTTAGTTTATTAGGACTAAAGATATGTAGGTACAAAAACTCAGGCATAAAAAATAAAGTGGCTGTCTTTATGATTTTTATAACTGATCTCATCTTTTTCTTGAACTTTCATTTCAGCAGGCAACAGAAAACATTTAAACTTCATATTTAATATTAGTTTAGAGTCTTCAGGTATGAAACAATCTTCTCTGGGTAAATAGTGCAAAGTTCAGCAACTTATCAAGTCTATTTTTTTTTTTTTTCTTTTTGGGCAGCCTTCCTTCTTCCTTCCTAAGATGACATCATCTGGAAAGTGACCTTACTTCAAATCGTATAATGTTTCCTGGCTGGTCTCCAATGAGATATTAGTCCATCAAACCGCTGTGTGTTCTAGAAAAGTAATACTGAGACATGTGATGTTCCACCTGGTCCTTTGAACATTATATTGGTCCCGAGGTGCCACAGTAAGAGGAAGGCCAGTCAGGTCAAAGAGACTATGCTTATGGCTTTCAGCTGATGCTTCAGCTGAGATCTCCAGTGGAACGCCAGCGTTTAACTGCCAGCAATCTCAATCAGTGAACCTTCAGATGGCTCCAGACTTCAGCTTCCAAGTCTTCCAGCAGAAGCTCCAGCAACAGAGAGCAGAGACAAGCTGTTCCTGCTGTGTCCTGTTTGAATTTCTGACCCACAGAATCCATGAACATTATGAATGGTTGTTTTATGCCACTGAAGGGTGAAATAATTTGTTATAGAACCTTTACCCTCTTCTTCCTTCCTCTAACTTTCTTCTCTTCCTTCAAAGAATTAAAGACTCAATATTTTGAGGACAGTATTAAAAACTAGGACCATTTCTTCAAAACCATATTAATTAGTCTTTTAATCACGGAGTGGTTTGAAAATGTGTTAGAAAAAAAATTCACTTTTTTTTAAAGGACTTTTTGTTAGGGGCCAAATGATATGAAAATAATTTTTTTTTCTTTTTTTGTAAAACCCAGGATAATTCCACCAGCCTCACCTCGGGCCAAAAGCTATTTTCATTAGAGAAAAAAAATGTTTTTCATTTCCTCAAATGGTAATATGTGCACCCAAGTAAGTACAAAGTTGAAAGTCAAAAGTTGTGATACAGCTGGCTGCATTACTTGATCTCTATCTGAATGTTAGTGGCATGATTATTGGAGTTCGCTGTCGCAGCAGGGTGGGGAGAGACGTGGCAGCATCAAAAGGAAATTACATTTGCTAAAAAATATGGGTGAAAATGTCTTCAGCAATTACCACAGGTCATCTCTGCTGCACACAGCAAATGACAGAGAAAAAGGGTTTCTGAGGAAGGAGCAGAGAGGCGGGTTGGCACTGTGCTATTGTGATGTGCAGAATCAAAAGGGACCCCCCATTAGGCAGGTTTGGAATAAACAGCAATATTAGGATAATGGGCTGTAATAAATTACCAGTGGTTTTTAAGATTTCTGTTTTGTTCTTTCGGGTCAGCAAAAATGCCATAATCTTTCCTTGCTTTGTGTAGTCTGCACTACCCTTTTAGAACCAGATCATTCCCATTCTATTCCAGCTGGCTGCCTTTAGATTTTTGAATTAGCACTCAATATATTTTAATTCAATTTGGAAACTAATGGATGCCTGAACTTATTTAGCCCATCCATTCAAGCATCTTGAAGTGCAGTTCTGATTGAGGCAATTTTTCCAATTACAATTTTAATTCTTCATTTTTCTTTCTATCAAAAAATTAAACTCTGCTCCATTGATGACTAGAAAACTCTAGGTAAGCAGAATAGGAAAGTTGAATAGAAATGATTCTTCCACATTTTTTCCCCCAGTGTGGTAGAAAAGATAAGTATTGAAGGATGTTGGATTTATGTGGATTATAACAGCCTGATGTATGACTAACCTTATTTTATCCAGATATCATAGGTCATCTGGGGGTCAAATTGTGTTTCCCCTTTCTTTATTTTAAGAAAAAAATAAAAAGAAAAAACCCCACATGCAATAAAGGCCTAACTTGTCACGGGTAAATTATCAGCCAGGTGTTTCTCTTGTTAGTGAGTTTCCAAGGGTTTTAAAAGGGTTCACATATTTGCACGTTAAGGACAAACTCATCACCTTTCCACATCAATAAGCCAAGTGTATATTCCCTGTGTTGTTTTGCTTTACTTTTTGAAAGGCTGCTCTTTCACTTTGGAAAGAGATGCTTGAAGCCAAAACAGAAAGAAAGGCTCTGCTCCTTCCACACCAACAAGAAGAATGTGTTATTTCCCTGTTGCCATGGGTAAAAGGTGTGGACAGCCTTTTCGTTAACAGCCATGTTGCATCAGCTAGAGTGGATGGCGGCAGCTCTTTTTTAGTTTGTTCATCAAGCTTTCCCATCTCCCCTTCCTATGTGATGTACCCAGGCCCCTGAACATAGGAATGGCTAGACTTATGGTCAGGACTTGGTTCTATTACCCATCTCTCTGACACCAGAAATTGGTCCTAAGCTTGGACTCATGACATACACAAAGACCAAGTGGAGTCCTTGAGTGATTTTGGTATATAAAGAAGAGAGACAGAGGCTCGCACTTTCTGATAAAGATACTGGTTTTGGCTGTGGTTGCCAATGTTTCCTGCCATTCTGTCTACCCAATTTTAGTAAAAGGATATGGCACATAAATGCAAAGAGAAACGGCATTTCAGCGATGCCAGATGGATACAGAGAGGGCCTTTGTGTGCCTCAAGTATAAAGTTACCTATTCCTCTCTTGTAGGTTCTAGATTTTTGCAGGCCTTCCATCAAATCTGTAACCTGCTCACATTACCAATGTGTTTCTGTTTAGTAAAGATTAGATTGAGTTGGGTTTCAATGACTTGTAATTAATTCACATTACATTGTACTGCACAGATAGGAAGATGTGTGTAGGTGAGTATTTCTTTTGTCAATCATGAGAGATAGATGGGGCTGGCCATCCCTTTTACCCTTTTTTTGAGCACTCTTCTCTTCTTTCAATAAATTAATTCATAGAGATACAGATTAACAACCTACTATACAGTGACTATTGAGGTGCAAAGACCAATACAAAATGAATTCTATTGCCTAGGAGCACACAGATTTTTTAGCAAGACTGACATATGATCATCACATAATAAGCCACATTTCTTAAAATATTCTGCAGTACACAAGCCCTTCAAGTTATTTTGTGAGAAAGAGGATTCTGGTTTCAAACATTTAGTAACATGTTTCTGAAACCAGAAAGAGGATTCTGGTTTCAAACATTTAAATTATTATATAATTTATGATATATCAATTTCCAATATATAAACTTTGGAAATGCATCAAGGAATAATTACTCAAGTTGATAATGCATACTAATATATTAAGTGACTCAGAAATGCTACATCTTCAACCAAATATTTCACCATTACTGGAAATGGAAAACCTTAGTCCCTGTATGTCCTACTTTTTAACTTAATTTTTAATTAAAATCACAACTGTATACATTTATGGGCAACAATTTGATGATTTGATATACAATGTGGAATGCTTAAATCAAACTGATTAACATAACCATCACCTCACTTATTTTTGTGGTAAGACAATTAAAATTTACTCTTAGTTGTTTTGTAGTGTACCCTTGCATTGTGCACATTAGGTGAGATCCTACCAAATGCTTTCCCTCTTCCAACCAATTGCCCTCCTCTTTCTCTCCCCTCTCCATCCTTCCCCCTCCTCTCCCTTCCCTCTTCCTAGACTATATTTGTGTTTTATCAATCATATGAATGTGTGTTTATATATTGGTTTCATAATAGCATTGAGTACACTGAATAATTTTTTTTCATTCTTGAGATATTTTACTAAGAAGAATGTATTCTAACTCCATCCAGGGTAACATAAAAGATGTAAAGTCTCCATCTTTTTTGTGGCTGAATAGTATACCATGGTATACATACACCACAATTCATTATGCTTCCATGACTTGGCAGTTATGAATTGGGCTGTAATAAACATTCTGGTGCAAATGTCTTTGTGGTAAAATGATATTTGTTCTTCTGGGTAGATAGATACCTACTAGTGGAATTGCAGATCAAATGGATCATTCCATGAAACTTGTGGTCTTCAGAGAGTATTCAAATAGAGATAGACAACTATGGGAGAATGGAAATAAGCAAACTATGGTGTCTTTGGAGGGAATAGACATGGCTTCACAGAAGAGGTAAGAATTTGAATTCGGCATTAATTAATGAGTTTATCAGCTATGGAAAAGGAAAGGGTATCCCCCCAAATTACAAGATGTGAAGAGGCAGAGAAATAAAAATAAAACTATGGTTAATCTGGGAATATTTGGTATCTCATAGGACTGGAAAGGGCAGGGAAAAGAATAATTAGAGATAAGAAATGAAAACAACACGGAGAAATATAAAGGGTCAGATGAAGATGTTGGGTCTCCTGTTATAGTTTTATAGGATAACTGAATATTGTTTTTTTGTGAGGTATACATTTTATTTCAATCACAATATAGTGTGTAATATTTTGAAAATATTTTTAAAAATTAATCTAAGACCTAACTGAAGTTTTTAAAAAAATTGCTGATTGGCAAAGTGAATAGACTATAATGGAGGGATTTAGTTTAGAAAGAATGGGTTTTGTTTTCTTCCATTCCCCACGAGTTTATCCCCTTTAACATTCTATCTTATTTACATAAAGCCTAGCTTTAAATTGGAACATGATTTTTGATAAATAATTCATATCTTCTAGTGTTAACCATTAAGGATATTTACATTTTAGTAAGCTCTATTGCTTATCAAAATTATGGAAATTCCCCCTCTGTTCAATTTTACGTGTTTAAACTTTTCTAAAACTGATCTACAAACTTCATCTTTTCCCAAACATCTCTCTCAGCAGCTGTAACCTACTCATTCATTTAATATGCATTTTCTGAGTAGCTAATGGCTCCTGGAATCTCTGCTAGGCACTGGAAATCTAGAAATCGACTACAATGGATGACTCCCACTCTCAGTGATCTTTGAGACTAGTGGAGAGACAGAGAGACAGAGAAGCAAACAGAAATTCTCTAGAATACCTTGATCAGGATCCATACAGGATGGGATTACCCCAGTGGAATGCCTGCTGGGTGTGGCATCCTTCTTTTTGTCTGTCTTGTGAAGGATCAGAGAGGGCTTCTCAGAGGAGATGACATCTCTAACTAAATCAAAACAGATAAACAGAAATAATACAAAAATAAGAAAATGTGTGAGAATGAGGTCATTCTGGGCAGAAAGAAGAGAATACATCAACGATTAGAGACAGGAGACTTCTCATTCAATCTGGGCTTGAAATGATGAGAAATGGTAGGAGACAAAGATGAAGAGGCAGGTAGAGAATCCTGAAGGACGCTTGTATTACTTAGTGTAATTTTGATTTGTTTAAGTTATTTTTTTAATTTTGTAGAGATGGAGTCTTGCCTGGGACCCAGGCTGATCTCCAACTCCTGGGCTTAGGTTGGATAACCTAAGCTTCCGAGAGTGCTGAGATTACAGGTGTGAGTGATCATATTTTATCTTGAAGTCCCTGAAACATCATCAAAGTGGCTTTAGCAGTGGAGGTGACTTGATTAAATTTTCATTTTCAAAACACTAAACAGAATTCAGTATAGAGAGGTTCAAGACTGGCAGCTTCAAAGGTTGCTGAACAAGTCAAACCTAGAAAAGTTGGAGACCAGCCCTGAGGAAGAGGTGGTGGGGATAGAAAGTATGAGTGGGAGAGAGAGGGAGAAAGGGGGAGAAGATGGGATTTGGTGATTGATTAGATCTGTTTTTTTTCTTAATTATTAAATCATATCTGTGTACATTAATGGGGTACAACATGCTGGTTTTGTATACAATTTGAAATATTTACATCAAACTGGTTATCATAGCCATCATTGTACTTTCTTAATTATTATGTTCAGACATTTATACTCTACACTTAGTAGATTTGACATGTACCCTTGTAAAATGCATCATAGGTATGGTCTGACCAATTACCCTCCCTGCACTGATCCTCCCCCCTCCTTTCCCTCTCCCCCATTATCTTGGGTTGTAGTTGGGTTAAAGCTTTCATATGGAAGCATGGGTGCTTAAATGTTGGTTTCATAGTAGAGCTGAGTATATTGGATACTTTTTCTTCTATTCTTAAGATACTTTACTAAGAATGGAGTTCCAGTTCTTTTTAAACATAAAAGAGATAAAGTCTCCATCTTTTTTAAGGCTGCATAATATTCTATGGGGTACATATACTACAATTTATTTATCCATTCGTGGGTCAATGGGCACTTAGGCTTCTTCCATGACTTAGCAATTATGAATTGGGCTGCAATAAACATTCTGCTACAAATATCTTTGTTTTAATGTGATTTTTGGTCTTCTGGATATATACCTAGTAGAGGAATTGTAGGATCTAATGCAGGTCTATTTTTAGATCTCTAAGTGTTCTTCAAACATTTTTACAGAAGGAATTTATTAGTTTGCATTCCCACCAGTAGTGCAGAAGTGTTCCCTTTTCTCCACATCCATGCCAACATCTCTAGATTTGGGATGTTGTAATGTGGGCTAATCTTACTAGAGTTAGATGATATCTCAAAGTGGTTTTGATTTGCATTTCTCTGACAATTAAGGATGACGAGAATTTTTTCATGTCTTTGTAGGCCATGCGTCTGGCTTCAGAGAAGTTTCTATTCAAATCTCTTGTCCACAGTGAGATGTAATCACTTGTTCTTTTCTTGCTAATACATTTGAGTTGTCTGTGGATTCTGGTTATCAAATCTTTGTCAGAGACATAACCTGCAAATATTTTCTCCTATTCTGAGGGTTGTCTTCTCACTTTATGTACTGTGTTCTTGGGTGTGCAGAAGCTTTTTAGTTTGATCATATCCCAGTACTGTATTTTTGGTGTTGTTTCAATTGCCCGGGGTGAGGGGGTGGCGTCCTCCTCATAAAATATTCTTCCAGGATGATTTCATCAAGTGTTTTCCCTGCATTCTCTTCTAGTATTTTTATAGTTTCATGTCTTAAGTTTAAATGTTTTATCCAGTGAGAATGATTGGATCTGTTCTGATAGGATGGGAAAAGTAGAGATTTGAATGAGTTCTCCACCCCATAAACTTCTGTGGGCTTCATAAACTTCTGTGGCCCTTGAATATATCAAGTGTCTGATAACTAAAAATGTTCTGTCTCATGTAGTCATTAACCTTCCCTTCCTGTTAGTCTCCTTTCACCACCTAAACATAAGCTTACCAGGGGCAAGGATAAGTTTGTCTTACACGTAACACTATAGACAACACATAGTAAGTGCTATAAAGAAAAATAGTCAATACTTTTATTTTTCCTAAAGAAGTCACATTCTTCTTTCATCTTTTTTGTTATAGAGAAAAAGAACTAAATGCTATTTGCTACACTGGGCTTTGGGAAGTTTCCCTGAGCCCCTTTCTTAAACACAAACTAAAAGCATCTAACCAGATGCATGAGCCTCTCTATGATTTTATCTGAACGTTTTTAAAGTGTTTCTGGTTATTCCATTTTCTCTTTTAGTTGCCCTTTAATGTCAGCTGAGAAGTGCTTTCTCCCTTCTCTCACTAATCATTGCCATCCTATCTCTGGTAAACTTATCACATGGAGTCTCACTTTATACTTCTAGGTCAAGTCTGTCCTGTGGGAACAAACGTAGTGTGGAGTGTCTGATCTGGGTTTCTAAAATCTAAATGAGGGATGGGAGGAATGTCTTTGATATATCACAATATACTAGCCACAGTTCCCCTGAGCTTTGCAGGCTCTTCATTAATCCGAATGGGGAATTATGGAGACCTCATTGCTGGCTACTCCCACAGCATATACCTTGTCTGGAAAGTCTGCCTGTAGAAAGCCTGGGAGGTGGGCACAGGGAAAGGAAGACCTGCCATTTGTTTGTACCTAGCGGAGTAGATATTTATTCCCACTTTACAGATGGACAGACTAAGGCATAGACATTTAATCGATGTTTTTAAAGCCACATGCAAAGCAAAAGAAACAAGTGAGATGACAACGTGACGGTGAAGCTTTACCTCTCTCCGTCACCACCTGCTGCCTTGATTCCTTGCAGTTTATTGGGATTAAATACATGATGCAGACATTTGTCACACCAACAGTGTGAGAAATACCAGAGGAAAGACAGTGACTCATTGCATTGTTTCTGATTCTGTCATGGATGTTTGGAGATCTCAGTTGTAATTGTGGCTGTGTCATTTTCCAGGTCTCTGCTTTTGAGCAATTCATTAAACTCAATAGAAGTCGGGGCTACTATGTCTGGTTGTGTGGTTGTCACACTGCACAAAAGAACTAGGCTGAGCGAGTATGGTCATCAGCTCTGAAATGAGGCTGCATTTGTTCAGACAAGACTGAGCATGTTCAGGGTGGTATGGCCGTAGACTGGCTGCATTTGTTCAGAGGCTAGCATTGGCCTTGATTTTAGTTTTCTCATCTTCAGTCTAGGTAAAAATCTTCAATTAGGGAGAGTATTGTCATTCAAATAAGTGGAAAAAACACTCCTATTCTGTGCAACATCTTATAAGAACACTATTACCACTTTGTTGGACCAGTGTCCTCTATGAGGAAATATTCTACAAGATATTATAACAGCAGAAGTGAGAACTACATCTTTGAAGTCTACAGAATTACTATTATGTGATTTACCACTTGCTAGTTCTATAACCTTGGGCAAGTTACCTCTATAAGACTAATTGCTATGCCTTTAAAGTAGGGATAATGATAGTATCTATTGGGGGGGGGGTTTGTGGGATTATCCTAAAGGAATATGTATAAAGTTTTTTTTTAAAGACAGAGTCCCATTTTATTGCCCTCAGTAGAGTGCCGTGGCATCATGGCGTCATAGCTCACAGCAACCTCAGACTCTTGGGCTCAAGCGAATCTCTTGCCCCAGCCTCCCAAGTAGCTGGGACTATAGGTGCCTGCCACAACGCTGGCTAGTGAGACTAGGTCTCTTTCTGGCTCAGGCTGGTCTCGAATCCATGAGCTCAGGCAATCCATCCGCCTCAGCCTCTTGAGTGCTAGGATTATAGGCATGAGCCACCAGCCTGTGTAGTTTTTGAAAGGACTTGACAGAGTTCACTTTTTTGAGTACTTACTACTGTGACTGTTATTTGCCATTTATATCTTTGTGTCTTCCTCCTAAAAGCTCTGGGCCTTCCCTCAGAAACGGTAAATAAATTGTCAATTCTGACTTTTCATCCTAGGATATACTAGTTGTTTTCTTTTTATTACTCAGCTCCAATGGACTTAAACAAAACGACAATGATGAAAGGGATTAATATTCCACATAACTAGATCCAGAAGTTCAAGGGATGTTAGAGAAAGGAAGACTTTCCTTCCCAGGTAACTGTTTTCTTGTTTCAGCCTGGTTAGTAGGCAGGGTTTTCTACTTCTAGGCTTCATATCTCCTGCATTATTTCTTCTTTTTAATCGTCAAGTCCAGCAGATGTCTCTTTTCTCTTTCCAAGTGACCTAACAGAAGTCCCCGAAGTGAGTCTGTTTGCCTTCTTGGAACATGTTTATCCCTGAATCAGGCACTGCGGCCACAGCAGGGAGACTCTGATTGGCCAGGACTGGGTCACCTGCCTGCTCCTGGGGCTGGAGGAAGGTATGGGTCAAACACCATGTTGAATGGGGGACAGACAGTTTTTCCTCAAAGGAAAACCAGAGAGAAAGGGTATTGGGGAAGCAAAAAAACAAAAATAAGAAGAAAGAAAAAGATAGATGACTTGGCACCTGTAGCACAATGGTTATGACGCTGGCCACATACACTGAGGCTGGTGGGTTCAAACCCAGCCCAGGTCTGATAGACAACAATGACAATCACAACAAAAACAATAGCCTGGCATTGTGGCAGGTGCCTATAGTTCCAGCTACTTTGGAGGCTGAGGCAAGAGAATTGCTTAAGCCCAAGAGTTGGAGGTTGCTGTGAGCTGTGATGCTCCAGCACTCTACCGAGGATGAGGGCAACATAGTGAGACACTGTCTCATAAAAAAAAAAAAAAAAAAAGGCTGGGCATTGTGACTCATGCCTATAATCCTAGCACTCTGGGAGGTCAAGGCAGGTGGATTGCCCTGAGCTCAGAGGTTTGAGACCAGCCTGAGCCAGAGTGAGACCTGTCTTTAAAAAAAAAAAAAAGACAGATGTTCACTACATTTCTTGTGCCTTTGCTTTTGAAATATACATATATATGTGTGTGTGTATATATATATACACACATCCACAAATGGGTAAACACAAAAGAATCATTGCCCAAACTATCGTATGGATGGAGCAGACCCCCCACTAGTCCCCAAGTCCTCTGTCCCCACCCTGCCAGCTGATTTGGAATTACCATGAACTGTTAGGTGAGCAAGAAATAATCTGTTGTGTTTAGCCACTATGTGTTTGGTTTAATTTCTTATTGCCTAGTACACAGCCTAATAATGCAAAGTATTGTAAATTTTGGATGGGATACTACCAGCTAGAAATCATTAAATATACCTACCTATGTTTGACCTGCACTTGTGTTGATTTTATTTTTATTGAAATTGTTGCCAATTAATTTTATGTAAAATCCAAATTTCCAACTTCTCTTAAAAATTAGAATCTGGTTCAAGTATCTGGAAAAATCAGATCTGGCAATGTTAAGATTTCATTTCCCCATGAAGGCAATTTTCTGGAGTTTAGTAGCAGTAGTGTCAATGGGACCCACGTTCTCAAGGTGGCTACAGTTCGAGCTATTGCCCCTAATGCTCCCTGATGTGCTGGGCTCTGCTCATTTATTTTTCCTGACTTCTGTAGGTATTTGAGTTTATGTCCTTAATCTAAAGAGTGAGCTACCAGGTGTCCCAGAGGCTGCCAGTGACAACAGTAGCCTCCATGAGTACAAAGCTCAGTAAACTACCTAGCTCAGGACTAAATTTCATGGCAGTGTTTTAAAAGTTAAGTACATAAAACATGATGGTTGGAAAAAAAGAAAAGAATAAAACTCAAGAAAGGGTGAGCAAGAGGGTGGAGAGGGGCTTTGATAAACTCCACCTAGTGGGCACAATGTAGGGATACAGGACACATCCCCTGGGGGGAAGGACTCAACTACAACTCAGAGTCTTTTTACCTTACAAAGGCAAACAATGTAACCTAATTGTATGTACCTTATGATGAGCCAAAAAAAAAAAAATCTATTTTAAAAAAAAGAAAAAAGAAAAAAGAAAAAAAAGCTCTTAATTCTCAGAACCAATTATGTTAAACAATTTGGCATGCGTCTTTTTCTAGAACTTTCTGTGTCAGACAATGAATGTGAGTATTTTGCTTCATGCTGCTGGCAAGACAAAAGTCTGGGTGAGTGGTGGATCTTTCCTGAAAGGGAATTTCCACCGCACGATTGCTTAGGAACGGCAAGTGCCAAGCAGCATTCACGTCTTTCCTGTGTGAAGGAAAATAACAAGCTGTCCTGCTGGTCTTGGCACACTGAGCTTCAGTCCTTCTTCATTAAAAACCTCTTAAATGTTTGGAGAACATATCGTGGAAAACACTCAGTTATTGGCTATCAAGGACATGAAGATGACGGGGAAGACTAGGAGGAGAAAGATGCTCTGGGGGCACCACCCTCCTACCCAACCACCTGCAGGAAGCCTTTACTTCCTCTCTAACTGGGGAACCATCCAAATGATGGTAGTAGTGAGACGGTTACTCACCAGAGGCTGTGTTTGTTCTATCATTGTTTAGATATGGTCTCCTGGTCAAAAAGCCTTTCTGGTGACAAAAAGCACTCGGAATTTCAGCTGACCCCAGCTTGCCACCTGTCCCCTTGTGTGGACCCTACAACTCTAAATCTTGGTCTTTCTGGTTTGGCTGCAGGACGGTGCCTTGTGTGGTACCACTGAACTTGCGATGTTGGCATTTCCACTGTAGCTAGTGCTCCTACACTTCTCACTTTTTATATCTCTTAAATTCCATTAGTGCCCTCAAGCTTTGGGAGGCCAGGGAATAGTAGTAGTAATAATAATAATAATAATAATAATAAAAAAACCCTCACAGCTTGTCTGTGGCTTTGCCCTCTTTTTGTGGAGCCCTTACCTCTCTACAATTTAAATTCAGTCCACAGCAAGGATCACAAATCAGTGGTTGTTGGAATGTATTATGAAGAAATAAACATTTATCAAATTGTTTTTTCGAGGTGAATAATTTAGCAAAAGAAAAAAAATACTACCACCACTGTCAAAACAAAATTGTGCTGCTGACTATTTTATTCCCCTGTGGTGAGAGGAGCTGGAACATGCTGAGGGAATATTGATCAGATGGATGCAGATAAATGGAATTCTTTAATTTGGGGGTTACTAACTTGTTGGCCATTTAAGGACTGAAGGTCATTTAAATGCCCCCTGCCATATTAGTAAGCACCCCAGAGTTTGCTGTTAATCAGGATTGTGGGCTCATTAATGCCAAGCTATTGCTTAATCAAGAGTTATTTCTCAAGAACTTGAAAGAAACCTTACTTTTTGATCTGTGTAAAGTTGTATTTCTTCCTGGGGAAATTTTTTCTAAATATTTATTATCACCATCTTTTCTAGGATATATTAAGCACTTAAATGCTGTCAGGCATCATACCATCTCTTCCTATATAATTGATCTAATTTAGTCTTCTTTACAATCCTGTGGGATAGACCCTAGTAAGTGAATTTTACCTGTTGGCAAACAAAAGCTCAGAGAGTTTAATTCACTGCCCCTAGGGTCACACAGCCTATGAGGGGAAAAGTTTGTGTCCAGCTCAGTCTAACTCTAAAGCCTTTGTTTATAAACACAACTGTATTCCATATTATTTAATCCTTTCTGAGTGACTCCAAACTGTCCTCCACGAGAGGTCATGATTTGGAATCCATAATGACAACTCCCTTTCTAACAAATGGGGAATGACTAGGACTCTTTCTAGACTTAAAATCAATAGCCTCTGGAAATTCATACAGGGAGGTCTTCACATGTGAGCAGAAGCAGGCTGCTTGCTTGGCACTTCGTCCAGCTCATTAGTCACACATTAGGCACTGACTGTGTGCACATGGGTGAGGGTGAAGACAGAGCAGTGAGAGATCAGGGACAATGGCTGGAATGTACGGCTGGTCACTGATTAGATACCTAACTTTGAGGAAGTATCTCAACTGGCTGCAGGAGTTTCCAAATGGTAAACGGAGCTGATGGTACTGATTGTATTACTATCTGTTTGTTCTCAGATACATTCTTAGCCCTTTCTTGGCTCTAAAGCACCAAGAGGGCTCACACCTGCAAGCTCCGTGCTCAGCTGGCTTGTTCTGGGTTTGGCCAGTAGGAGGGACTGGTGGGAGAGCTGAGGGCTGGGGAGGGGAGGGGAGAAAGCTTCCCTCCCTTTGCTGGCTCTACACAGCCCCCCGGGAGCAGCAGCCTGCCTTCTGCTGCTCCAGCTCCCACAGGACAAGTTGGCTGTGGCCTCAGCTTCCCTCACTGATGTGGACCTATGGCTCTGGTGACACACCTTCTCCCAGTCACTCCAGCCCTGAGGTACCAGCTTCCTGTTTTTGCTAAAGCCTGGGTAGCCTTACCATTCCTGTGGGACTTCTCAACCCTCCCATCCCCTGCATAGTGAATTTTATCCGTTTAATTTCCTCCATTTGAATCACTTGGAGTGGGTTCTTGGAGTGGATTAAGCAAAGAAATTGTAGAGATTGTAACTGAGATAGTAAAAGTTTTTCAAGTGGGAGTCTGGACATTTGGATTTAAGTTTTGGCTCTGGGTTTAGCCATGTATGAGAAATTAGGTAAATATTGTAAATGCTGATGGACTCGGTTTACCTACTTAGTAAATAAGACTTAGCTACGAAGAGAAACATATTATTAATTCAGTTGAGGATAAATTGTAGGGAACAGGGAGGACTTCACCAAGAAGGGACATTTGGTTAAGCCCTGAGGAATGATTAGCCCAGAGGCTATAGATATCACTGCCAACTGGACAGCTGGTCAGACTATAAACATTCTAGATAGGGGCATTGGAAAAGCTTATGTTAGAAGGCCCATCCTCTCTGCATAAGACCAAAGGGGACCAAGGCTGCTACAGATGTTCAAGAATCTTCAATAGGAGAGAAGGAATACAATTTGATGACATCCCCAATTCCTCTCACCCTCCTTTCTTTTTATGCTTCTCTTGTCTCATGCCCCCCAATCATAGGAAATAAGATTTCTTTCCTGAGAAGTAAGGGGGACGATTCCTGGCAAGTTGTGATCTTCCATTTCTTTGTAAGGAATTTTGCCCTGTATTTCTTGCTGCTTGTTTGGGATCTAAACAGCCTCTCAAGAGAGATCATTCTTTGTTTCCTGAATAAAACAGGGACTTCTCCATAGTGTTCATAACCAGAAGGGGACCCAGGATACAGCCTCCACAGACAGACACTCAGGGAATTTCCTTTCCTGGGTAAGAAAGGAATTGTAAGCAGGTAAATCAGGATTCCTGGGACAGTGGAGTTGCTTCAGTATTGTGACTTATTTTAATGTCCTGAGATATATTTGAATAAAACATACCAAATAACTCAATTGGAGATGGGCCTAAAGCAGTTGTTTGGAAAACTCTTCCTTTAATATTTTGGATGCATGAAACAGTTTGGCATTTTTAGTGGCTGGAGGCCAAGAAAATATGTATTGGGCACGGAACATCTTTTCATCTGCGAGTGAAACCTGTGTAGTTTCTGAAGTTGGTGTTTCCCCCGCTGGGGGCTTTATCACAGGGTGTTAATGAGGAGGAAGTTAAGTTGGAATGCGTGGGACTGAAGGAACAGGAACATACATTTATAAAGAGTTGATGTACTTTTCGATTTGAGCTTCTGCTGCCAGATAACTTGGCAGACACCAGAACAGCTACTGCAGGGCTAGAAAGTTACATGAATACCAGAGGGAAAAAACTGATTTGCTCACTAGGAGGCTCTATTAAGTGAACATCTGTTAACTGTAAAAATCCCATGCACCAAATGGGAAAATATAATGAAATTCAAAGCTTTTGAGCAAATTAAAATCATAAAATACCAGTGGGCAGGAATCTCTGCGTTTTACCATTCTGAAATTTACACGGAAACTTGGAGCAAGGCGAAACAAACTAGAAACACTCAAGATTATTTACCGTGGCTATGGAATAGAGCTATCCTTTGCTTTGGAAGAAAGCTAGGAGTTGGGGGGAAAATGTGCTCAGTTAGAAAGTTCATGCAAAGAGCTCCCCAGCTGATAAATGTTGACACAATAAAAGATTGCGGCTCTGCAGCGGGAGGGCTCCAGCCAGAACAGGGAAAGTCTGGGACTTGGCTCTGCTCTTTGCAGTCGGAGACTGTTACAGATTTGTGCCATCCAGATGCTACTGAATTCCTAAAGGAGGGAAGGGAAGGAGCAGGGAATGTGTGGTTTTTCCATATGGCGTGTGCCTAAGAAAAATGTCTTAGCAATGTGGTCTGTGGAGGGGATTGCATTGAAAATGCTCATCCCATTCGGTGCCCTTGACTACAAAGGACAATGCCAGATTGGGATTTGTGCATGCTCATAGTTGTGGAAATGCCAATGGCTGTTTCCTTGGTTGTTTTGAATTGTAACCATTCTGGACGGGGCAACAAGAGAAAAACACAGGTTAACTAGGAAGAACAGATCTATGTCGAAGACAGGGTGAGGTCAGTTTAATTTCAATACTACATAAATCCCTGTGGCCCCTTGGGTGTTTATTACATTAATGGCTTTGAACGTTTAGGCAGTGGCATTGGAGTTATTTAATCTTATGATTATCTGTGCTGATTTCCTGTGGGAGCAAAGGAGGGGTGGGGAGTTAACAAGGGAATGTGAAGCATAACAATGGGGTCAAAGGTATTAGCACATGAGAAAAATTTTGATTTTTGTCAGGTGCATATAAATGGAATGGGCTTCTGAAAAGATAGGCTTTGCCCCATGTTTTGCTGAGCTCTAATTGGAGACCCAGCTTCCCTAATTGTGCAGTGAGGTCTGGCTACTGTAGTTAAGAGGGAAGCTGTGTATCCGGGGGCAGAGGCTAAAGCTTTTAAATGAGCCTTCTTTCCCAAATGCCTAAGCAAGAAATTGGAACAGAAATATACTGTAGAGCTAAAAAGTCTTAAAGTGCCTCTTAAATCTTTACTACAATTACCATAATGTAGAATAATAGAGCTGATACTATTTTTAAAAGCTTTTGAAGGTTGCAAGTAGCAGCCATAAATTGGGGGTTGTGGAAAATCTGTAACTGTAGTTTTTCAGAAGCTTTTTATTTTAATGAAAGAGAAAAGGTTTTAATAAAAGCAGAGAGAACTAATAGGGGACATTGAGAAGTAATGGGTATGTCTCCTTAGCTCTAGAAGTGCAAAGGACTCTAAATGATTGGTCAGTGGGTGCTTATTAAAAAAAAAAAAAATCTGATTCTCCTTCCTGGCCATATCTGGGGACATTAAGCTAAGTTTGATTTATTAAGTCAACAGCATGGAGGTAGCCAAGTGTGACAGCCAGAAATAATCTGACACTGGCTGCGGTGGAAAGAGTTTGGAGAAAATCAAGTAGGTATTCAGCTCCCTTTGTGAAGGAAAAAACCAAGATGCCATCAGGATACCTTTGCTGTCAAGTTAGACTCAGTGCTGATAACCTGATTGTCCTGGTGAAAATTATTCCTCTGTCCACTGAGCTTTGTTATGGGTGGGAGGTCTGAAAGGAAAGCATCTAATCTCAGTGGGATGCTTGCAGATTCCAGCCCTCCTCCTTCACCTCTTCTACCTCATTACCCTCCTCCCTGCCCATTTTTTTACAAATGGAAGAAAAATAAATATCTTTTCAGCATCTACATTTGGATTTTAATCAGGGACACATTTCCCATTTGCAATTGGTGATTGATCATTGATTAATCTACAATTCATCAACAAAAGTCAATAATTATTTGATAGTCAAGAGGAATTGGGGCCTTATGATATTAATCGCTTTGAACCATTTCTTACCAGGTGGGTCTGGTAAGAAAGCTTGGCAATGTGGTACTCCCACATTATTTAAACTACAAAACACTTACCAGCTGTGCTGGTTGTGATGTCAACTAGGCAAATAATGCAGAGACAGGACAATATGTTGAGTAAGAAAGATGTTTTTTCTATATATACATCTTTCTTTCATCTTTTTCTTTCTTTTACTCTTTGAAGGCAGGCACCCTAATGGTATAAACTAGGACAATTAGGGGGCAGCATGACAAGGGAGTGATGAGGGTGACGGTGGGCACGCCAACCCACAGCCCTGGAGAAGGCGAGGGTGGCAGAATGTAATACTTTGCCTGGAAAGTGACTTCTAAATAGAGCTTTGATGGATTAATTGGGTAGGCATGAGAAGGAGGTGGGACAGAAGAGTGAGGAAAGAGCAAAGATAGAAGGCTAAGGCCTTGTATGTGTGCTGGTGAAGGAACTGTTTGAGGGAGACAGGTGAACAGAGGACCACAATGTTAGTGGACATGGTACCTGGTGCCCAGGATCTTTTAATAAAAATTCACCGGAGATATTCGTGAACATTTGGCCAATCATTGGCTTTTAATAATTAAGTATAGTAATCATAAGCCTCTTACTTCCATCCAGTTTCTGTGTTTTTAATTTTCTTATTGTGTCAAAGTACATGTATGTTTATATCTTTTACATGGGTGATTCTTTACCCGTAAAGTTTTTCTAGCCATCTTCGAAGACAATGCCAATGCCAATACCAATGCTGTCTTCTCACAGAGCTTTCTTATATTCTCTGTGAATATTCTTCACTCTTCCACAATAGACTTTTATACCATTTGTGCCCCTACTAACCTATGATTTTGTTATTGAGGTTACTTATGTCTTTCCTTTTATGTGATTCTAATCTTACTGAGATTCAGATAATCTTATTTTTTGTTTTGTATTTTTTAACTACCTCCCCCAAGATTAGAACTTAATAAATAAACATTAATTTAAATGAATAAACAATTAATTATTCTTATTAAAGTGTCTTCTAGTATAAAGAAGTATAACGTTTTGCCTGTTGCCGCTAGTTTATGTTATTTTGGAAAACACATTAGTGCATATTTTTTGAACACTTACATATCAGTGCTGAGATGCAATGGTGACTAGGATGTGGGCTTTGGTCTCCGAGGTTCCACATTTAAGCAAGAGAAGAATGAGTGATAATTGAAAAATAATAATATAATAGGATGGATAAACACTAGAAAGAAAGATAGGTACCATGTGTTCTCAGAAATCAAGGAAGGAAAAAAACTAAATGTGCCCAGGGAAGATAACATAGCAGATCTATAGGTGTGACTCATTATTTCTGGATTATCTTTACATTTTGGATCTCCAAAGTAAAGGGGAGAACTAGGATTCTACACTATGAATTTGATTTTAGATACGTTTGGTTTTGGTCTCTATTTTAAATAATTTATAGTTTTTAGGATTATAGTATTAAATCATGTGGAAAACTTGAAAAACAGAGAAAATTTTAATGAAGTTGAAATCACTCATAAGTCTATTGTTTAGAAATAATTTCACCTAATATGTTAACATGTGTGTTTCCCTCCCTTATTTTCCCTATTTTTTTTTACATGCATATAAAAATGTTCAATAGCTGGGCATTGTGGTGGGTGCCTGTAGTCCCAGCTACTTGGGAGGCTGAGGCAAGAGAATCACTTGAGCCTAAGAGTTTGAGGTTGCTGTGAGCTGTGACGCCACAGCACTCTACCCAGGGTGACATAGTGAGACTCTGTCTCAAAAAAACAATGTTCTTACACATTTAAAAATCATATCAGGATTATACCACATACATTTTTATATCCTTATTCCTCTTCCTCCTATTGAAATTATTTTGCACTACATATAATATGTCCATACATACAGAGTATATGCATTTTATGCTATAAGCTTAAAGAAATAAAAAAATTGCATTTTTTACTTTTCTCTTCCTTCATTTTTTATTTTGTAAGTATATCAACAAAAGTAGAGAGAAATGAACCCTTATCTACCCTTCATCTAGCTATAGTAAAAATCAACCAATGCTGACTCTGGTTTCATTTATACCTGTACATATTATACATATTCACACCTCCCCCAAACAAATTTGCAAATAACACAAGTATTTTCATATAGATCTCTGATTTCTTAATGTCATCAAACATCCAGTTAGTGCAGGTAAAAAAATACAAAACAAAGCTATAGTAAGTCTGTTAAAATCAGTATCCAAATAAAATTAACACATTAAATTTTGTTATTAATATGTCTCTTAGATATCTTTTTATTTCTTGCAATTTATTTAGTTAAAAACTGTGTTGTTTGTTCTATAGCATTTCCTGTATTTTGATTATGACTACATATCATTTAATTTTATCCCCTGAGACAAATAATGTATGTTTTTGTGTGATGTTAGAAGCCTAGGTGATCATTGCCTACATATATTATTTAGGGCAAATTAGGAATTTGCCAAATGTTAGTATTTCTTATGTTTTTTAAACATGTCTTTCCATTGTCTTTCAGATTGCATAGTTTCCAATGAGAAGTCTTTGATAATTCCTACTGTTTTCTCCTATATATGTAGCCTACCTATATTTTTCTTTGGATGCTTTTAAGATTATCTTTTTATCACTGTTTTTCAATAATTTGATTATTAAGTGTATTGTTATTTTTTTGTATCTATTTTGCTTGAGATTTATTACTTTTCTTTTTGGATCTGTGAATTCCATGTTTATCTTAAATTTGGAAAACAAATTGTCCACTATTTCTTCAAATGCTTTTTCTATTCCTGTTGCCACACTTCTGCTTGATATTTTTCTATAATTTACTGTAACTTTTTAAAAATCTTTCTCTTTGTGCTTTTATATTAACATATTGTGTTCGAGTTCACTGATTTTTTTTTTTATTCAGAGTGTAATCTGATATAAAGCTTTTCCAGTGAAGTTTTCATTTCAGATATTGTATTTTTAATGTTTAGAAGTTCCATTTTGATCTTCTATAATCTATTTTTTTATATTTATGGCTTCCTTTAAATACTTCAGCATAGCTATATTAGCTAACTTAATGTGTGTGTCTACTAGTTCCATTATCTGTGTCATTGCTGAAGGTTTTTTTTGGACAGATTTTTCTGGGACAGAATGAGCTATTTATTTTTTCTTACATGGGGAGATAAGATCCATGAGGATAGGATTTGTCTGTCTTATTCAATGCTGTATCCCCAGTACCTGGAACATGGTTTAATCAGCATATTTACCTTGTCAGTGGCAGAGCTGGAACTGAAAATCCAGCCTTTCTACTGGTGAGTAAGAACTGAGATGTGTATACAGTAAAGAAGGAGTCACACACCTCACTCTTGTCTGTGAAAACTTCTCTCATTTCTTTGCTCTTTAATTTTTCCCTCTTCTCTTCCCACACCTAGCATTATTCTTCTATGATCTGCCATCTATAGGAAGAATTCTAGATTAGTGCTTCCTTTGCTTTTGGTCTGGCAAAAATACATAATTTGAGGAAGCAAACAATAACATGGCCATCTGCTTATAACTGGAAGAGGGTCGGGAAAATATAGAAAGAACAAATCAAATTAATATTTGTAGAACTTAGTCTATGATCAATGCAAACCATTCAATGCCTTTATAGCATCTTGCCAAATTGTTAGCATATGAAAAATATTTAAGTTGAACACTACCCAGATTTTTCAGAAAAACAGAGGTAAAGAAGTAAAAGAGCTCTACAACAGTGACTGTTCACCTTAGTTATCTCCTTAAATTTATACTCATTCAACAGTAAGTGCTCTGTTCCGTTATCTAAAAATCCTGTGTCATCCCGTTATCTAATTCAAAATTGCATGGGGTGAGTTCTTCTAGCAACCAGTCTTCACGAATCTTCCAGTCAGTCAAGGTGTTTAATGACTAGCTCACACTAGATGAGACATGAAAAGCAAAAAAGAGGCATCTATTGTATATTTACTAGACTAATTCATTTCAGCCCTCTTTTTTTTTGACAATGAGAATCTTTATGCATATATGTTTGTAATCAATGCAATTCTTCAGAACAACAAGAGAGACCAAAAAAAGGGATGTAGTATTCCAAATAGTTATAGCCCATAGGGTGATATCACAAACTGAGTTGAGTTTACCTGGAGGCTTTTGTAGGAAGATGGAAGTGCAGAGGCAACAGAATGAGTTGGCTCCCAGAAGCAGTGCCAAGGGGCTTCAGACACACCTAAAACTTAAGAAGCTGTTGCTTGGTAAGCACTTCTGGTGTTCCCATACAGTGGCTGATACATGGGGAGGGCGAGTGCATAGTGGTCTTTGTACCTACTGTGTGTAGAGGCTACTGCAGAATTCTTTATTTTCTAAAGTAGGCAATTTCTTATTTCTATTGCAAGACTATATATTGATATGAGTGCATTAAATTTGATGCAGAAATACCTTGTCATTTATAGGAATACAACACATTATAGGCAGAAGAAAAAAAAAATCTGAGACAGAAACAATAAAGGTGTTAGCACTGGGTCCTTTTTCATGATACTAAAATTATATTTATGATAGGTTTCCATGTAGAATAGCATTTGATCATTGGTCAGATAGATGCTTTCTTTTTATTAAATATCTTTTATAAATTTAATGATTTAATAGTTATAAGAGTTTAATATGACATTGGTTACTGGGTTTCATGGAAGTGGGTATACATTTTCTTTGTTACAATTAATAATACGTATTAAGCGTATTGCTAAGGACTGAATGTTTGTGCACCCCTCAAATTTAATTGCTGAAATTTTAACCCCTATTGAGATGACATTAGGAGATGGGGACTTTGAAAAATAATTAAGTTTGATAAGGTCATGAGGGTGGGGCTTCCTTAATAAGATTAGTTTCATAAGAAGAGAAAGAGACTAGAGCAGTGGTTCTCAACCTGCGGGTTGTGACCCCTTTGTCACAATGAAAATACATCCTGCATATCAGGTATTTACATTACAATTCAGAACAGTAGCAAAATTATAGTTATAAGTAGCAACGAAAATAGTTGTATGGTTGGGGGTCACCACAACATGAGGAAGTATGTTAAAGGGTCGTGGCATTAGGAAGGTTGAGAACCACTGAAGGAGAGCTTGCTCTGTTTCTGCCTTGTGAGGACAGAATGAGAATATGGCCATCTGAATACTAGGAAGTAGGGCCTCATGAGACACAGTGTCTGGCAGCAACTTGATCTTGGACTTCCTAGCCTCCAAACCTATAAAAAATAAAAACATTTGTTGCTTAAGGCACCTATCTATGGGATTCTGTTATAGCAGCTCAAAAGAACTAAGACAGATAGAATACAGAGCTAGGATACAGAAGTTTTTGTTGTTTTTAGCATACCCTGTATGTTTGTCGTCCTATCTTCTCTGAGTCTGTAATTACTATCTCTACTCTTTAGTCTCCTGGAGCTTTAAGCCCCCAGGAGATTGAAAATTTCATTCTTTCCCTAACTACCAAGTGTTATGTTTCTTCCATAATACATATGTTATGTTTTTATTGTGGCCGTAACAAATTACCATAAATGGTGGCTTAAAACAGTGTAAATTTATTATCTTATTGTGCTGGTGGTCAGAAGTCCAAAATGGGCCTCACTTAAATAAAATTAAGGTATTTTCAGGGCTACATTTCTTCTTGAGGATCTAGGGGAGAATTTATTTCCTTGCCTGTTGCATTTCCTTCAGGTCGTCTGAATTCCGTAGCTTATGCCCCCCCTTCCATTTTCAAAGAGCAATGCTGTGTTGAATCTTTTCATTTTGTGTCACTATATCACAGACTCTTCTATATTTCTCTTTCACATTTAAGCACCACTTTGATTACAGTGGGCAATTGAGATAATTCAGAATAATATCTTTATCTTAATTCTGTCTGTAATAGCCTCTCTTACCTTGTGATATAACATCTTCTCAGATTCTAGGATTTAGGACATGGGTATCTCTGCTAGACCATTATCCTGCCTACCACAATACCTATTGTATCCATTTGTTCCTTTTTTAAACTATGTGTCTCTTTTATTTCAAGCTGACTTACCAGGCACTTTACAATAGCCTTTGACTTTCTTGCTGCTGCTAGTTTCTTGTCTTTCCAGACACTATAATTACTGGTGAGTAACTCCATAAAGACAGGTGTAGAGTGTTAAACCTCTTCTCAAAAAGCTTCACAGACTTAGACCTAAGACATGAAACTATTAAGAATTTTAAAAGAAAAAGTTGGAAAGAACTTACAGATATCAACCTTGGCAAAGAATTTATGAAGACCTCAAAAAGTGATTATAACAACAACAGAAATAAATAAATGGGGTCTCATGAAATTAAAAACCTTTTGCACAGCCAATGACACAACAGAGAAAATAGACAACCTACGGAATGGAAGAAAATATTTGCATGCTATATATCTGAAAAAGTACTGATAACTACAATCTACAAAGAACTCAAGCAAATCACCAAGAAAAAAAAGTCAAACAGCCCATTAAAAAATGAGTGAAAGACATGAAAAGAAACTTTTTAAATGAAGATGTTTTGGTGGCTAACAAACACATAAAAAAATGTTCAACATCACTAATCATCAAGGAAATGCAAATCAAAACCGTAATGAGATATCATCTAACTCCAGTGAGAATGGCTCTTATCAAAAAGTTCCAAACAACAGATGCTTGCATGGGTGCAGAGAGAAAGGAGCTCTTAGACACTGTGGGTGGGGCTTCAAACTAGCACAACCTCTATAGAAATCAATATGGAGATACCTCAAGGGGCTAAACGCAGACCTAACATTTGATTCAGCAATCTCACTACTGTGTATTTACCTAAGGGGGAAAAATTTATCAAAAGGACATTTGCACTCAAATATTTGTAGCAGCACATTTCACTATGGCAAAGATGTGTAAACAACCCAAGTGCCCACCAGTACATGAATGCGTTGACAAAATGTGGTATATGTACCCCATGGAAATGTGATAAAATGTGGTATATGTACCCCATGGAAATGTGATAAAATGTGGTATACGTACACCATGGAAATGTACACCCAACCATATGAAATGGTGATCTAGTATGTTTTGTAACAACCTCAATGGAAGTGAAGACCATTCTTCTAAGTGAAGTATTATAAGAAGGGAGAAACAAACACCAGATGTACTTGATGCTAAATTGGAGCTAATCTATCAACATTTAATGTGCACATATAGAAATAAAATGCAATGAAAATCAAGCAGGTGTAGGGGGAAGAGATGAAGGGTAAATTCATACCTAAGCAGTGCAATGTACACTATCTGGGTAAAGGGCTCACTTATAACTTTGACTCAATTTGTACAAAAGTTAAATTATGTAATTAAAATGTGTGAACCCCTGTAATGTTCTGAAATAAATTTTAAAAAATCTTCATTGGTAGCCTCTTTAGTAAGACAGTGTGAGTCCTTCATCAGTGTTATCATTGATTATGTAAATCACCAATACAAATTTATATGCATACTAATGTTTTCATTTACTTTCATATACTAATATTTTATAAACTTACATATATAAAGCAAATTCAAAAACTGCAAGATAACAAAACAAGATATCAAGATATCTTACAAATTTATAATTAAAAACTATTTTTCAGTAAAAGTTAATTTTAGAGATAGTGTGATGAAATTATGTATGATTATATCATGGAAATCTTGTTTTAACACTTGAATAAACCAAATATTTTGGAGTAAATCCCAATTATTTTGGTACTGGTTACAGAGGTTATACTAAAGTTTCTCTTGTAAGATATATATGAGCGAATATACTGTTTACTGCACTAAGGGATGATGCTCTTTTCTTAATCTGTTTTGCCAATTACTTAAATGTTTGTTTTTCTTTGGCTGAAATTTGACACTAAAATTTCTACCTTAATAATTAGTTTCTTTGCAAATTAAGTAATCTTATATATTAAAAATTTTCATATTATTATACTATTAAATAGCTTTAAGTCATCTTAAATTCTGGAATATCTTAATTTAGAAGATTGCTATAAAGACTGAAAAATTGTACTTCTTAATTTGTGTCTTGATATATTTCTTCAAATACATGACATACTTAAGTCATTTTTGGAACAAAATTTTTTTTGAAAATGAGAACATTTCCAAACATTGATATTCTAAATGTCTCCATAGCTTTTTTCTCTCCCCAGATTACTTTCTTAGCTGTTAAAATATTTATTTACCTTGAAGGAACAGATAAGGCATGTGTGATAATAATCCATTGTTATCATAGGAAAGGCTGCAAATGTGGAATATATTTTTTCTATAAATGAAAAACAAAACATATAGTATCTTTATTTTGACAATTCTACGACTCTTTTAAGTTATTTCCCTTGAGATAATCAACGAACAGCTGGGAAAGATATAAGATATTCTTAATGAATCTTCATTTTATTATGAAGTATTATAAGAAATCATTAAAATTATCCACATCAATAACATCTGAAGGTGACTATATAAGCATTGGAAAGGAAGGCAAGATTGAAAGAAATAACCCTCTCTCTCAAGATTCCTTGTATCTATGCATTGGTGATTCATGTCCATCCAACCTACGGGTCAAGTAAAGAAACCATGCCAATTTCATACATGTATGAAACATTTTTGCTAATGGATGGAACTGTAGGCCATTAATATTAATTTAAATAAGGCAGGTATAGAAAGACAAATGTCACATATTCTTACTCCTAGGTGGGAGCTAAAAAAGTGTATCTCATGGAGGTAGATGGTAGAATGGTAGTGACCAGAGGCTGGAAAGGGTGTGTGGGGCTGGGGTGAGGGGGGGAATAAAATGAGTTTGGTTAAAGGGTGAAAAGGCACAGTTAGTTAGGAGTGAGTTCTAGTGTTCATTAGCATACTAGGTGACCACAGTTATCAGTAGTACACTGCATATTTCAAAATAGCTAGATGAGGTTTGAAATGTTCTCAACACAAAGAAATGATAAATGTTTGAAGTAGATGGCTATCCTATACACCCTGATTTGATCATTACACATTGTCTACCTGTAATGAAATATCACATGAACCCCATAAAAATGGTATGTATCAATGAAAAAAAAAGTAAATATGTGCTTTAACTTACTCTCAATGGGTTAGTTATTTTGCAAACTCAAATTGTAGAAATCTCTACTGGAGAATAAACCCACACACTTGTACAGAATTCAGGGCATTCTCAGATTCTGCTTCAGATTTCTTCATGTTATTCAATCAACCTAGACCATTCCTTCTTTCCTCAGTTTTACCTTATATGGTTCTCAAAATTCCACCCATTTTTCAAGCACAGAACCTTACCTAGTACAGTTATACAGAAAAAGTTGGTTGAGTGAAGGGCCTACTGTTCATTTCTTTTGGTGTACCCTCCTTAACTGGTAATTAAAGATGCATGTATTGGTTGACCTGCATGTTTGCCTCCCTGACTAAACCGTGATCCACAAAGGCATTGAGGGACTATGATAGATTTACTCATCATCAAATAAATCTTTGCAGGTAGGTCCATGACTAGCACAACGTAGGTGCTTTATAACTGTCCATCCATGAATAAAACTTATGTAAAGCCTTCACTGATGCTTCATAATTGATATTTTCCTTTTATGTTCTTAAAGATCTATGCTTTGTGCAGACTAGGTGCTCAATCACTTTCAAATTAGAAAAAGACTCAGGAAGCAACATGGGCTTTCTTGTTGTTTGTTTTTTTGGTTTGTAGCTAGATCTGACCCAGTGGTAAAGGCACAAGTGGAGTTTTGATTGTTCGAGTGTTGTATAGTTGAGATGGAAAGTTGTTTGGAAGGATGCCTGATGCTAACATCCAACCTTTAGTGGTTCACTAACCAAAGCCATGTCTGTCTATGCTATTTCACAGTAATGTGCAAATTGCTTATGACTGTGCCCAGTAGAACAATACTCAACCTGAGCACATTTGCAGCAGTTTAAAAACAAACCCCAGAGCCCAATATCACGACTGTTGTCTTCCTTTTTGATCTTGCCTCATTAGGGGACAGGGTAAGGGTGGCATAATGCTCTGAAATCTGTCAATACTTTGTGTTTCTCATTCATTAAAACCTTTAGATCTGTTTTCCTTGTGGCTCCATTTACCAGGAAGGGAGAGGAGAACAGCACTAAACAGGTGTTCTCGACTTGAAAAACAGCAATTTCAAGCAACTCACAAGGGGAGAAATTGGAGATTTTCAGGTTCTGAAGTTGTCACTGGGAGATAAATTTGGGTTACACATTCCCCTCTCATAAACATTTTATTTAACATAAATTTGAGCAGTGTGTGAAGCACCTGATTTCTCTGGGGACAGGCATGCTTCATGGACCAACTGTGCTGTGTACAGATAGTAAATGTTACTCAACCTTCTTCCAAATGCACAAATACGAGCAGCAGGAGTAGTATGCCGAGTTGCTGACATGGAATACCAGCTTCCCTAAGAAGGACAGATACCTATTTAACATGATTGATGGGAAAGTGTCTGAATTTTGGGAAATCTAAACTCAACTTTAAGTGTCTATAACACCACAAGACGATTAGATAAACAGAAGGGCAATGAAGTGTCTTATGCAAAAGGATTACATAGTTCTGTGCACTTTTCTAAAGAAGCATCTTTCTGAGGTAAAGAGAAAGTTAAAAGAGTTATTTTGTATAGCAATGATTCTCAAAATGTGATCCCAAGGCAGCGGCACTTGCATCACCTAGGAGCTTGTTAGAAATGTATATTCTTGAAGCAAACCTCAGAAATACTGAATCAGGGGTGTGGCTTCGTGGCTTGTGCCTCTAATCCCAGGACTCTGGGAGGCTGAGGTGGGTGGATAGCTTGAGTTTAGGGCTTTGAGATAAGCCTAAGCAAGAGTGAGACTCCATTTCTATTAAAAAAATAACCGTGCTCCCACCTAGTTGGGAGGCTGAGGCAGGAGGATCACTTGAACTCCGGAGTTGGAGGTTGCCATGAGCAAGGCTGACATCACGACACTCTACGCAGGGTGATAGAGTGAGATGCTGTCTCAAAGAAACAAAAGTCCTGAATCAGAAACTCTGGGGGTGGGGTCCAACAGTCTATGGTTTTGCAAGTGTTCCATATGATTCTGATCTATGTTAAAGTTGGAGAATGCTTTTCTGCAGGAATTCATTCATTCCTGTAGCAAATATTATCTAATAAATTCTAAGCACTCTATCAGGCACTGTTACAGCAGTATTAATAAGTCACCACACTCTTGCTCTCTTGCAACTTATATACTAGCGGACAATGTGGAAAAGAAAAAAGAAATGAGAAATTCCAGTTGGGATACTATTTTGGACCCTGGAAGATGCTTTTTTCAGTGACCATGGCATTTGGAGTAGGCCCCTGGAAAAAGTTGCCTTTGTGACCTACATGATACTTTTTGAAATGTTAATTGTTTTCCCTTTTATGGCCAGCTCTCCTGGGACTATTTAAGACACTCAGGACCCGTGGCTTATACAAATGGATCTGTATATAGTATTTGTTCCCTCAAATAATTAATTTTATTTTTGTGCTTGGCATTCTAGGTGGGCATTGGAAATGCACTAATACATTGGTTTTGACATATCCTTGGTGTCCAGTGAATTGTGAAGCTTTTATCTTTTGGTTAATAGCTGCATCTCTGTGCGGACACACACATGCACACATACACATACTTACAGGTTTTTTTTTTTTTTTTCTTAAGCCTGGTTCAGTACAGTAACATCTATACAATGAATAAAAAGGAAAAATAAAAAAAATTACCATGAAGTATGATGCAAATTTTTGAATGCAGTTGATCATCTTTATCCCTGCCTGTTGCTAAAGCGCCACACAACACTTCTTTGGGAATCAGAAAAAGCCAGTCTTGTACCATGGGAAGTTGGAAAAGTGGAATTATTCTTAGTTCTTCTGGTGTGTTTATCACATCCTTCTTACCCCTTCAAAATGTTTGTCCTTCTCTTCTTCAGATCTGTTTTACAAGTTGCTGGTGTCCAGTGTGGATGCATTTCTGGAGCATGGAAATGAAGGTCCGTAGTGACATTTGTGGTGAACAGAAAGGGGAATTGAAGGTACCTTTTTCAAGAATAATTTTTGTTTGGTTTCTTGGAAGAAAAACAGTGTAAAACTTGATATTCAAGTGCAGTTGTATGGTGGGATACTTAGTGGATAATTGTGTCAGAGGAAATATCCACCCCCACACACTGTGCACCTCTAACAGCAGGTGTCTGTTCTGTGGTGATTTCTCAGTCAGGGTTTGACATAGCCAGTGGGAGAGGTTTTTGACACCTGTCAGAAAGATGGAAGGAAATACCATCTCTGGAAGAGCACAGGGAGGAAGCAGACGGAAATGTAGGTATCGCAAAACAATCCTCACGGAGGTAACACACCGACTGGAGCACCTCCTGTTCCTCACATCAGGCCTCAGTTTGCCCATTGGCAAAACCCATCTGTGAAATCTGTTTATTGAAAATGTTTGACACATTGATGCATCAAGAAAACTAACTAAAAAAAGAAGCCATTCCCCAGTTACACCATATTTCTGGGGATTTGAGTCTTATGGTTCTGTGCAAGTTGGATTCTGTTTTTGATTTATGTGTTTCAGGGTAAAATGGTGTGTTGTGTGTGCATGCCGCTTACTCGGGAGAAGGCACAAAAATGTAGAATTCATTATTCCACGATAGTATAAATACATTTCAGGAGAAGCAGAAGTTCACATAATTTTGAAAGGCCATGAAACAATGCTGTGTCTTAGAACTGCTGAGATCGGGGAAATAGGCTCAGTCTGCATTGCCAGTGTGATGGCCTCTGGTTACGTGTGGGTTTGGAGCACTTGGAATGTAGCTGGCAAGAGTGAGGAACTGAATTTTTCATTTTGTTAATTTAAATTTAATTTAGATAGACAATACGGCTGGTGGATGTGATTTTGGCAGAGCAGATTTAGAGAGATGTTGAAAAATACTTTTTAACAAGGTCAACATTTGGTTATGCAATCTGCCAATTAGGTTATTTTAGTCTTAGAGTCTGATTATTAGCATATTTTCATGGTTTCTGTGCCTTCGTTGCATTCTCAAAGGTAATCAGTGTCTTCCATGTGGGTAGACTTGCGGGTGCCTGCGTCTTCCTTCTTGACTTTCCAGTAGTAATATTTGCAATGTTGTGTGCCCAGCCCTGATGTGGCTTCTTAGTGATGCAGCGTACGGAGTTGTTCCCCTCTTCTCTCATTGGTCTTTTCCTCTGACTTCCAGTTTTCCACAATATTATGGATGTTCACCCCTCCTCAGACCTACTCATTTGGATTCGGCCCCAAGCTCTGACTCATGCGTTTTGTGAGAAAACACATCTAATTCTGATCTCTCCATTTGTCTGTCTTAGAATCCCATACGTTCTTTCTGACATTTCCTGTTTGATGTGCAAAAATCCAAGTTTGAAATTAAAACCTAACTCATCATTTTCCTTCCCAAATTAATTCCCTATGGAATGATGAAAAGGCAACATGCTATTTCCCGTCATCCAAACATAATGACTTGATCATCCCTGACTTCCCAAGCTTTGTACATTGCCTTTCGACTCAGTCAATATGTTCTGACATCCTTTTTTTATTTCTAATATGGGACACTCTGTGAATTTGTGTGTCATCTTTGTGCAAGGGCTGTGCTAATATTCTCTTTATAGTTCCAATTTCAGTGTACATGCTGTTGAGGTGAGCACAGACCTCCTTCTTAGTAGATGTTAGTGTATAACTAGTTTCCCTTCCCACTTTCTACCTGTCTTAGATCTTTGAGCAGCATGAATATGATTTTCAATTCCTTAATTAGCGTATTACCTTTTGTCTCAGGTGGGGTTGTGCTACCCACCCCAATTCACTTGGCTGTTCCGTGTGCATCTCTAGATGCACCTCTCAGATGGCCTGGCCATTCTTGATGAGTTTCTCTTGCTTTTATACAACCACCTGCTTTTGTTTAATATTATTAGCTCTTAGAAAAATTGAATTGTCTTACTTATGTATTCAAATCCTACATGTCTAAATCCTTTAGTGTTTATTCTGTTATCATATATTATTCATCTACTATTTATTGAGTTACATGCTAGGTGTAAGCATTGAGCTGGGTACTAATCACAAAGAACCCAGCTCATAACAAGGCAAGATCTCTGCTTTCAAGGAAACTTACATGATTGTGAGGGGAATCTCCCTGGTAAATAGATGATTATGATAGGATGTGATAAATTTCATCTCACTTTCATCTGTAAACCATTTCAAACCACTTTGCCTCCTTCAAAGATATCTCACTAGGCACTTAATTACATTATTAGCTTTTATTTGCTCTCCTATTATTGATACCTTTTAATGTGTTAACTTATTTCCTTGATTACACTGTAGACTCCTTAAGGGTGGGAATAAACTTAGTGCAGCTGAATGTATCCTACAGCCTCTGGCCCACAATATTTCATATAAAAAGTACATGTTGAATACCCAGCAATTTATAAGAGAAATACATTTAACCTTTATGAACCTTCCTTATCCTCTACATAACCATTTCTCTGTTCACATAAAATATAAGAATATGGAGAGAGAAGGTGATGTTTTTTCATATTCAGTTTTATGTTGGAATGCCAAGTTTAAACATGTTAATTAAATTAGTTATGCTGTTTAAAGTGTAATATGCATTGCGAAATGTAAGATGCGTATGCTTCAGACTTCCCCCGATATAAAATACTCAAACAATATTAAAAATCAAGAACATAAATTGGAATTATAATTATGAAATTTCTGAAATATCTGCTAAAATAAGCCAATAATAAAATAATAGTTATATTGTATAACAAGATGTCTTTATTTTTAAAAAGCATATGTTTTGCTAATATAGTTGAACTTATGAAGTGCTAACTGTATGAAAATATTTTTTCTGTAGTAATTTTTTAAGTAAATATAAGTGAACTATAACTGTCTAATATTCTCATCCATTTAAAATGTTATTATTGCATTTTAATCTAATCCTAGCTTATTCCCAGATGTTGATTAGAATACATGTTTTTAAACCCAATTTCCATAGGAATTCTTCTTTTGCTTTAATTTTTAAAAATAGCTTTATTATGCTATAATTTCTCATAAAATAAACTATGCATCTGTGAAGTATAAAATTTGATATATTTTGATATATATACATACATATATACCAATGAAGCCATCGTAACAATCAAGATAGTGAAAATATCCGTCACTCTCCAAAGTTTCTTCATTTCCCTTTGTAATCTTCCCACCTATTCTTTCTCCCCTATCTTCCCTGGGAAAGGCAGCCACTAATCTCTTTTCTGTCAGTATAGATTTGCATTTCTAATAACTTTATGTCAATGAATTATACCCTTTTGTCTGGCTTCTTTCACTTACTGTTTTAAGATTCTTCCATTTAACAGCACTTCTCTACCTTTTTATTGTTGAGTGGTCCTCCACTGTATATTTATACCACAGTTGATGTATTTCCTAGTTGAGATTAGTTGGGTATTTGAGTTATTTTCAGTTTTTGGCTATTACAAATAAATGCATGTGTATTTATGCTTTCCTTTATCTTAGATAAGTGTCTCAGAGTGAAATGACTAGGTTGTGCACTAAGATATTGAAAAGCTATCTTTCAAAGATGTTGTTATAAATTTATGTTTCGACTTGCAGTGTATGAAAATTCCACTTGTTCCACATCTTTGCCTACATTTAGTATGATCAGCCATTCCAATATGTGTGTAGTTACATGTTATTTTGGCTTTAATTGATTCTGAAATGGTTAAAAATATTGAATAAATTTTCATGTGATTTTTTAGCCAATTAAATATTTTGGTGAATATCCGTTGAAATGTGTTGCCTGTTTTTATGATTTTTTCTTATTGAAATGTAAGAGATACACTATAGTTGTAAGTTTTTTATTTGATATATTTTGTGACTGTTTCCTCTGAGTCTGAAGCTTGACACCTTTTTTATCTTTGAAGAGAAAAAATTTTAATATAATTATGTCCTTTTTTTTTTCTTTTACGGCTTTTACTTTTCATGTTCTATCAAAGAAAACTTTGCCTATCTGGAAATCATAATGGTTTTCTTCTTGTTTCTCTTTCAGAAGTTTTAAAGTTTGGGCATTATAACTAATCCATTTGGTAGTAGTTTGATATATGGTATCACGTATGGGTTAAAATTATTATTTTTTTACCATAGGAATTTCAGCATCATTTGTAGAAAAGACTAACCTCTCTCCACTAAATTACCTTCATGACTTTGATGCCTCAAGCAACCATGAAACTACTTTGTGTCTCCATAGACAGGATTGTTCTGGATATTTCATATAAATGGAATAATAAAATACGTGAGATTCTGTAACTGGCTCGTTTCACTTAGAATACTGTTTTCATGCCAGTGCAATTCTGCAAAATAGGAACAAATCTGGAGGCATCACTTTACTAGACTTCAGGCCATACTACAAGTCTATAATGATCAAAATGTCATATTATTGCCATTAAAATAGGGACATAGATCCATGGAACAAAACAGAGAATCTAGAAATGAAATCAGCCTCATAATTCCATCTGATCTTTGACAAAGCAAACAAAAGCATACATTGGGGAAAATAATTCCTATTCAATAAATTGTGCTGTGAGAATTAGTTAATCACATGTAGAAGACTGAAACTGGACCTGTATCTCTTACTTACAAAAATTAACTCATGATGGATAAAAGATTTAAACCTAAGATATTAAATTATAAAGATTCTAGCAGAATGAGAAAAAATCATTTATTTATTTGTTAATTTTGAGACAGGGTCTCACTCTGCTGCTCTGGGTAGAGTACTATGACATCATCATAGGTCACAGCAACCTCCATCTCTTGGGCTCAGGTGATCCTCTTGCCTCAGCCTCCTGAGAAGCTGGGATTACAGGAGCCTACCATGACACTAGGATAGTTTTCTTAATTTTATGAAAGATAGGATATTGCTCCTGCTCAGGCTTGTTTCAAACTCCTGAGCTCAAGCAATTCACCTTCCTCAGCCTCCCAGAGTACTAGGATAAATATGTGAGCCACTGCACCTGGCTAACATTTCTTCTACTCTAGATTTACTCATGATGAATTATTCTCACTACTGTATGTCTAATAAATTATTTTACCAAAATTATTGAAAGGTATTTTTGTTGGGTATAGAATTCTAGGTGGACTAACTCTGTTGATGATATGATCATATACTCAAAATACCCTAAACGCTCATCCAAAAGACTCCTAGATTTGAAAAATGAATTTAGTGGCTCACATCTGTAATACTTTGGGAGGCCAAGATGGGTGGATTGCTTGAGCTCAGGCGTTTAAGACCAGCCTGAACAAGAATGAGACCCCATCTCTAAAAATAGCCAAGCATGGTAGTGGGCACCTCCTCAGTTATTCAGGAGACCAGAGAATCACTTGAGCCCAGGAGTTTGAGGTTGTTGTGAGCTATGATGCCACAGCTCTCTACTAAGGGTGACATACCAAGACTCTGTCTCAAAAGAAAAAAGAAAATGAATTTAGTAAAGTCTCAGGTTACAGTATTAACATATGCAAATTGGTAACACTGCTATACACCAATAATGATTAAGCAGGAAACTAAATCAAGAACTCAATCCCTTTGTAACAAAAAACCTACAAATAACTGAGGAAATGAAAGATCTCCATGAGGAGAATTATAAAACAGCAATGAAAGAAATCAGAGATGACACAAACAAATGGAAAAGTACACCATATTCATGAATTAGAAGAGTCAGTGTTGTTAAAACGATCCTACTGTCCAAAGCAATCTATAGATCCAATGCAATTATTATTAAAATACCAACATAATTTTCACAGGATTAAAAAAAAATTCTAAAATTTATTTGCAATTAGAAAAGAGCCTGCATAGCCAAAGAAATCCTCAGCAAAAATGGATCTCATTACCTGACTTCAAATTATACTATAGGAATATAGTAACAAAAATAGCATGGTACTAGATGAAATTGGACACACAGAACAATGGAACAGAATAGAGAACTGAGCAAGAAAGCCATATATCTATAACCAACTGATTTTTAACGAAGAAGACAAAAACATTCATGGTAGAATAAATGATGCTGGGAGCATTGGATAGCCACAGGCAGAAAGGAACTACATCCCTATATCTCCCACACAAATTGACTCAAGATGGATTTAAGACATAAAGGTAGGACCTGAAACAATAAAAATCCTAGAAGAAAGCTTGGGAAAAACTTTTTAGATATTGGCCTAGGCAAAGAATTAATAGCTAGGAACCCCCTCAAAATGCAACTAAAGCAAAAATAAATAAATCAGACTTAAAATATAGAAGCAAATAGTAAAAGAAATACTAAACAGAACAAACAATCCATAGAATGACAGAAAATATTTGAAAATTGTACATTTGATAGAGAACTAATATCCAGAACTCAAACAACTCAGAGAGAAAATAACCCCATTAAAAATGGGTGAAAAATGGCTGAAAACAGAGTTTTTTCTTTTCTGAGATGATCTCAAGCTATTGCCCTGGGTAGAGTGCTATGGCATCTCAGATCACAGCAACCTCAAACTCTTGGGCTTAAGTGATTCTCTTGCTTCAGCCTCCCAAGTAGCTGGAACTACAGGTGCCCGCTGCAACGCCCAGCTATTTTTTTGGTTGTAATTGTCATTGTTGTTTGGTGGGCCCAGGCTGGG
>CAUYQV010000682.1:0-17781 GCA_963574575.1 Galagoides demidoff
TGCCTATGATTTATCTTATAATAGTACATGTGAATCTTTCTAAATGTAGAATATAAATGTGTTAACACAATAACTAAGAAAATGACATGAAGGCTATGTTAACCAGTTGGATGAAAGTATTTCAAATTGTATATAGAAACAGCACACTGTACCCCATGATGGTATTAATGTACACAGCTATGATTTAATAAAAAATGAATAAATAAAAATTTTTAAAATAAAAAATTAGAAAACAAAATTAAGCAGTTGCTCAAGAATACACAGCAGAGACTGGCATCTCTGTGTGACACCAGTGGCCATAAACTGAACACCTTATTCTGTGATCACTGCTAAGTGGTTATATACAACCAAGGAGTGAATCTGCTCTTCCATTAGCAATCATGATTGTTTAGTATTTCTCCATGGGCAAGGCATTCAGGAAAATATATATTTTTTTCTGCAATGCTTTAAGGAGATGTGTCCTTATACTTTCATTTTCTCTTCCTTAAAGTGGGGTGCTGACATCAGCAGTTCATGGTGAGGATTAACAAGCTAACGAATGAGAAGGATTGAAGAGGTGGCATGGAGGCCTAAACTAGTGGGATTTGAAATGGTGGGCTTTTTTCCCCCCCTCATGTTAGCTAGTTTGCTTAATGTACATTTTATTTGAATTTGAAGGAGAAAAAATAATTTTTCAAAATGGAATCCAAGACTGTTCAACACTTTCCTTATCATTGAAGGCCTCTAGAAATGAAATTGCAGGTCTCCAGTTAGTCTTAATGAATTCTACTAACAATGCACATACCTAAAAGACATAGCTGCCAAATTTGGGGAGCCACAGAAACATATTTGCAGTGAATTTCAAAGAGGGTCTCCAGTGTGGCTGAAACTTCTCATGTGGGGCTACCCTGGTGGACAGAAATGATGCTGGCTCCATCATGCCTGGTTCTTGAAGCATCTTGGCTTTCCAAGTCTTGGGCAATATTAGCCAAGAATTGTTTATCTGTTTTGATTTTTGCATTTTTTCCAAGTCGAGAACATCTGTGAAGTGTTTTCTTGATTGCAAATATGGACACTGTTTAGTTTGCTGGTGTGTGTGTATTTCATTTTGTTTTGTTTTGGATCCATCTAGAAGAACCACCAAAGAGAATAAAGGTCATCCAGAGGGAAGAGAAGCTCACCTTACAGAAAATAAAATGAGAAAAAAGATAAAAACAGGAGGTTTGTTACATCTATTGTGTTCTGTGTACTACTGAAAGCAACGTGTGTGTTATTTGGTGTTAGGAGCTTGTGTAACATTGAGGAGAAGACACAGACTGAAGTCAGACAGAGCCATGCTAAGTCCTTGGCTCTGCTTTTGCTGGTTGTATAACTTTGAGCTAGTTACTTAATTTTTCTGCTCCCCTGTGGCCTTTTCTGCAAATTGAGAAGAGAGGAGGTAAGCAATACTTGTAATTATAGATCATATCTGTTGGATGTTTACTATGTGTCATCAGCTCAATTAATTCTTACTACAAATCTTTGAGTTCAGTTGATATTATCCCATTTTACAGAAAATCAAACTCAGAGATGAAATAAGTTTCAAAAGGCCGAGTAAACAAAAGAACTAAGAAAGGACTCCTATGTCCTCTGACTCCAGAGAGAATAAGCACATAGACACAGAACTGCTGTGAGAACTCACTGAGAAAATCCAAGTAAAGTACAACTTCCTACAAGCAACAAAAGCAAAAGTAGACAAGTGGGCCCAGATAAAATTAAGAAGCTTCTGCACAGCAAAGGAAACAATCCACAAAATGAAAAGGAAACCCACAGAATGGGAGAAAATATTTGCAAACTATATATATATATGGTTAGTATCCAAAATATGTAAAGAACTCTCACAACTGATCAGCAAAATCAAGTAACCTAATTTAAAAATGAACAAAAAAACCTGAATAGGTATTTCTCAAAAGAAGGTATAAAAATGACCAGCAGGTACATGCAAAAGTTTTCATTAATCATCACCAATCATCTAGTAAATGGGAATCAAAACACAATGAGATTCACCTCACACCTGTTACAATAACTATTATAAAAAATAAAAAAATATTTAATATTGGTGAACCAGCATGAGCTAGAGTGGGACTCTATCTCTAAAAATAGCCAGGTGCTATGGTGGGTGCCTGTAGTCACAGCTACTTGGGAGGCTGAGGCAAGAGGATTGCTTGAGCCCAAGAGTTTGAGGTTGCTGTGAGCTATGATGCCATGGCATTCTACCAAGGACAACAGAGTGACATTCTGTCTCAAAAAAAAAAAAAAATGTTGGTGAGAATCTGGAGGAAAGGAGACCCTTGTACATTGTTGGTGGGAATATAAGTTGGAATAGCCATTATGAAAAACAATATGGAAGTTCCTCAAAAAATTAAAAATGGAACTACCATAACATCTAGCAACCCACTTCTGGTTATATATCCAAAGGAAATGAAATGAGTATGTCAAAGAGATATCTCCACTCTCATGTCCATTTCAACATTATTCACAACAGCCAAGATATGGAAGCAACCTAAATGTACAGAGACAGATGAATGAATGAAGAAAATGGGTTGTATACATACAATCGAATATTATTCAGCCTTACATAAGAAGAAAGATCTGCCATTGGCAATAACATGGATTAATCTAGATAACATTATGCTAGGTAAAATAAACCAGACACAGAATGACAAAGACTACATCATCCTTCTTACCTAAGAAATCTAAAATAGTCAAACTCATAGAAGCAGAGACTACATGGTGGTGGCTTAATCTTGGGGAAAGAGTAAATAGCAGTGATTATTGAAGGATGCAAAGTTTCAGGTAGGCAAAATAAATTAAGTCCTAGAGACCTACTCTGTATCATAGTGTCTATGGTTAGCAATCCTATATTGTATACTAAAAATATGATAAGAACAGCTTGGAGTCCATTTCAGAGTAGTTATGGCACTAGCCACATACACCAAGGTTGGCAGGTTCAAACCCAACCTGGGCCTGCTAAACAACAATGACAACTACAACCAAAAAATAGCCGGAGGTTAGGGTGGGTGCCTGTAGTCCCAGCTCCTTGGGAGGCTGAGGCAAGAGAATCGCTTCAGCCCAAGAGTTTGAAATTGCTGTGAGCTGTGATGCCATGGCACTCTACCAAGGGGGAGATGTAGTGAGACTGTCTCAAAAGAAAAATCTGGTAAGAACAAGCAAGAGGGTGGGACGAAACTTTAATAGGTGATGAACACTCTTAATGCATCAATTGTGGTGATGGTTCCACAGGTATATACATTAAATATGTTTAGCTTTGTGTATGTCAATCATACCTCAATTAATTGGGTAAAAATTTTTTTCCTCAAAAAAAAATTTTTTTCCTCTGTTTAAGCTCTAAAATAAATAAAGAAAAACATGCCACCTCCTGGGTATGACATACTCAAAACAGATTGATGGATACATGGCTAGAGTCATTAAACACTCAGAGGGAAAAGGAACTTATATCTCTAAGAGCTAAGGGGGAAAAGGGAAGGTGAGAAGAAAGGAATTTTCAGATAATGAGAGCTTACCACCACAATGAAACCATTGATATCCAACACTGAAGGGTCCGTGCAGGAAAGGGATTTGATGGAATGTGATCAATGTGGGAAAAGATGAATAAAGCCTCTATTCTCCCTGAGACCCTGGCTGCTGAGACATCAGAATGTGACATGGGAATGTCAGCTCCCAGTGGACCAATAGGTCAGGACTGTCAGGAAATACCTGTGGCTCCAACTAACAGGTACATGAAGAACCTTCTGTGTCAGAGCCTGTGACAATGAATAAAGCATCAAGTGGATGCTTAGATCTACACTTTGGAATTTACCCCGTCTCACTCCAAATTCCCAAAAGGAATTTTCACTTGCATCTGTGTGGGTGCAAGACCATTGATTTAACTGCTGCTATTTCAGAGTGCTGATGCAGGTGCTATAGGAACCTGATCCCCTACACCATGGAAGTTAGAATACAAGTGGAGAGAATTCAGAATCAGTATGGCAGGATTAAAAATAAAAGTGAAATGAAGGTAAACTGTAAAGTATATAAATGACAAAATATCAACTATACATAAACACTATGGGGGAAAAAGTCATTTAACCAAAAGCTCTGACTATCTGGAACCTTCAGTTACCTGGAATTCCTTTCTTCTATTTTGCTTTTAAGGAAAGGGAATAGATCAGAAATATAAATTTTACTGGATTCAGAAAATTAGTTGAAAGAGTAGCCCAGACATGTTCCACTTTACTTTCAGTGCATTTCAACTTCATTTCTTCATTTCTGGCATCTGTATTCATGATGCTGTGGATTTCTTGATGTCAGGAGCACATTTTTCTGTTTCCCACCACATTCTCCATGTCAAGCAGGGGCACAGCATTTAGTAAGAATGCAGTAAACATTGGTTGAAAAAATGCCGACCCCCAGCTGTCTCCTAAATTCTTAGTCATCAAAAGAAGATATCAGTTTTGATCATCACTGGCCAAGAAAGAAGATACAACTATTTTAGAAAGATTTTCAAAAATGAGGCGTGGTAAAGATAGCCACAAATACTTTGCTACTCTCCCTCATTGGGAAAAAAAATGCAACAAATTCCTTTCCTTGAAGTCTGAGCTGATTTTAACAGACTTATTTGACTAATAGAATATGGGAGAAAGGAAAGTCAGAAATTTCTGAGGGTAGGTCATAATAGGACTTTTGAGTTCTACCTGTGTGTATTAGAGGCATGTTTTCTATGATCCTTCAGCTGCCATCAGAGAAACTCAAGTGGGCAGGGTTCTCTTTTCTGGAGAGAGGCCACCCGTAAGCAACCCAGTTGATAGTCTTAGTTGAGCCAGCTTCTTGAAAGGCCCTGCAATGTATGGGCAAAGTGAGTGAAATTACTGTAGACCCCTTAGATCAGGAGCCAGAAAATTTTTCCAGAAAAAGACCAGACAGTAAATATTTGAAGCTTTCTAGATCATACAGTCTTTGCCCAATGAATCAACTATTCTGTTCTAGCATTATCCATAATACATAATACATAAAAACAAATGCACAAATGGATGTAGCTGTGTTTCAGTAAAATTTTATTTACAAAAGAAGACACCAGTTATATTTTATCTGAGGGCTATAGTTTGCTGACCTCTGCTCTGGACAAGCCCAAGTGACCTCTATTAATGCTGCACAGAACAGAAGAATCACCTGGCTGAGCCTTTCCCAAATTCCTAACCTAAAAAAATCATGAGTTACAATAAAGCAGTTGTTATTTTAAGCCACTAAGTATTGGGCAGTTTTGTTATGCAGCAAAAAATAACTAGGACTCAAGAAAAAATTGGAGGGGAGGGAAAGGGAGAAGAGGCATGGACAACTCAGTCCACTTCCTACAAGCACTACAGTTGCTACACATAACCACTGAAAAGAAGAAACTACAGCCATTATCACCTGGGACTGGATTATAAGGTAAAGCCGTGCAAAAGTAAGGAGATAGGAGCTAAGAGTTAAAGATGGTATTGGAGATGGGGGAAGGACACCAAGAACAGGTGTCAAGAGTTTTGCAATGCAGGAAGGACACCCTTGTGCCACTCTAAGAACACTACTATTCATATTGCAGTGCATGGGAGCAGTGCCACCTGGAGAGAGTCATCCCAGGGACTCTGGCTAAGAAAAAGGAGCCAGTCTATTAAAAAGGCTTTGGAGTCGGATGGATCTGGGTTCACATCTTGGCTCAATCTCTCACCAAATACTTGATCCTAAGCAAGCCAGTCAACCTCTCTGAATCTCATATTCATTTAAAACAGTGCTCAGCCTATAGGGTGCTTGTGAGAATTAAATCAGACAATATTAGTAAAATTCCTGGAATAGAATGAGTCTTCAATAGCAGAGATTTAATATATGTGCGAGTGTGTTGTGTGATGGGCATATGTGCGTGTGTGATGTGTACACAAGTACACACACTGTGCACATATTTATAAACAAAGAGAAAACCTACCGAAAGAATAGGGATGAGTGTGGTCGAAATCAAGGGTTTTCCAGTGCATTAGTTCATAAAAATCATCAAGTATATATGGATCCCTTGCTCAAACGTTGCGAGGCAATTTAACACACTATCTGATGTCAGCATGTTTAAGAATCACATTGGGGTCCTTGTTGAAATGCATATCTCCCCCTTCCCAGGAAATTCTGACTCAGCATGTCTGGGCTGGGATCCAGGGATTTGAGTTGTTAACAAGTGCCCCAGGGTTTGCTGATCCAGAAAGTCATCTGGCCATGCTTTGAGAAACTTTCTATAAGGCTTATAAGATAAAAAACCAGCTCGGAGAGTAAGAGGTTCACCTAAAGCCACCCAGCTGGGCAATAGCAGAAGTGTGTCTTTTGCTTTATGTGCCATTCTCCTGGCTCTATCTAACATCTGCCGACAAACCTGGTGTGATGGGTGCTGCTGTCCTTTTCTGTGTCCACAGCCCTGCAGCAGAAATCCTGGCATTGAGCAACTGCTCATTGACTACTGGTTGAATAGAACTGAATTAAAATGAGTCAAATATCAGAGTCAAAAGGAAGGTTGGGAATCTTCCATTCCAATCATCCTATCGTACAGATGGGCAGACTGAGATTCAGATGGTAGAAGGTGGTCACCCTCATTTGCACAGAGAACACAAGCCTGGATCCTCAGCCCAGTGAATCCTCACCCATTTCAGATGTTGCACCAAAATGACATGCTAAATCAGCCTGCCATACCTTCTGGGCAGTGGTAAATTGAAGCCAAGAGTGATCCAATCCCACCTAGTTCTCACGACACTATAAATCTCAGCATTCTGTTAAACATGGTGGGGAAGCAGAAGTGCCAAAATCATCGTGAAATCAGTCCTTTCTTGGTCTGGCAAAATTGCTCTCAACCTGTCACCCTTTTATTCCAAGTTATGGCCCTCAGATCAGTCTAACCAATCCCTTTCTATAATTAAAAAAAAATAGTCCGTTGCTAATGTTCCCAGCTCCCGTTTTAGTGAAGGGAGCAGCTGCCAGGTGGGACAGTGGAATGCCGGATGTGAGAGATGGCAGGGCCAGAAAAGCAGCCCAATGAGCTATTACCAGTTGCGTTTATTTTATTTGGACAACACTTCTTAGAAAAAGGGAATTAAAGGCTGGAGTCTGCGCTCTTTAAACTTTTCTGGACAATGAATCGTCTATCTCTTTTTACACAGAAGGTTGTTTCGTAGTCCATCTGGGGTTGTAACTGTAGCTCTCTCACTTGCTAACTAGGAAGCTTTGGGCAAATGACTTGGTCTGTATGGTGTGGGGGTAGAAATAATAGCATTCATCTCTTGAAAGGACTAGTCCATGTAAGGTGCATGGTCCAGAGTAAGTTGTTCAATGAATATTTAGGTATACTGCCATTGCAATTAACAGCCTGGAACTGTGGTTTTTCATTTAGTTCTTCTTTGGTTTATAGACTTGTCTACAGATTGTCCAGCACAGTTTCCATGTAGCTGAGTTTGAAAGAGATGACTCAGTTTCTGTTTTGCTAAGGGCCCATAAAATGATCACAGTGTGAGGATTAGAGGCAAAGTTCTCTCTTGAAACCAAAAACGCTGGACTTCCTTGCTTTGATTTCCCTTTGGGGTGCTCATTACGTCCTCTTTTTAAAGGTGGGTGAAGCTGGGAAGAGTTATCAGGAGTGAGACACAGAGAGCCACAAAACCAATAAGGGAGTTGTCTGTCTTTCAACAGAGAGCAGAAAACCAAAAATCTTTCCTCAGACCATTCTTGGAAAATGCTGATGCTTGAGGACATGGTGGACTGATCTAGTTTGGTGATTCCCAGATGTGACTTTGCCTAAGAATCCTCTAAGGAAGCCCATGAAAAATACAGATTTATCGGCCTGGGGATGGAGCTTCTGATTTAATAAGCCTGGAGTCTGGGAATTTGCATCATAACAACCTTTGCTGCAGATGATTCTGATGTAGAAGCTCTAAGGAGGGCCTTTTGGAACCACTGATTCAGCCCAATAGAAACATATGGGGAAACTGAGGCATGGGGAAAGAAATACACTTGTCCAAAGACAGCCAGGACAGTTATGGGACTTTATCTAAGCATGTGGTTTCTTTACACTTCACCTTTTGGAAGTATTTCTAGGGGAAGGCAGAGTATTTTCTGATGTTGGCGTTGTCCTTAGAACAAACATGGGGAAATCCCAACCCCTCTCCTTCAATCTCTAGGTCTCAGAGAACCATTTGCATGCCCTGAGAGACCACCTGCCCAAGCAGAGATCCGAATATATGTAGCTAAAACCGAACTTGAGGAATAGAAGTATTTTGAAGCAGCCATTAAAACTATTAGCAGACCATTAACACTGAATTGACTGAAAACTTTCTCTCTCTCTTTTTTTTTTGGAAGACTGGAATGGTTTTAACATCTCTGATTGCAGCTACTGATTTGGGGACACAGCCCTAGTATTTAACTCTGCACTGGCTGGTGCAATAGCTCTACTTAATGGCTGTTAGTTCCTCTATCATTGGGCACCACTCAATGCTATCAAGGTCTTTAATCTTGAAAAGCCATAAGACAGGACCCTTTTCTCCCAGTTTGCATGTGGTTACCTAGTACTTGGGAGCAAATGGGGTTAATGTTTCAAAGCTTTTGGAGATATTTGGATAAGTACACCTGATAGTCTAGATTCTGGGAGCTCAGGAGACAGAGAGTTTATGTGTATATACTTTATAGGGCAGACATATTGCCCTCATAATGGAGGTCCCCCTCACAGCAGGAAATAACGTTGTATACAGAAACCCCGAGATGGTAAGAGTATCTGGTGACAGATCACTCTCCGAGTTAGGCTAGTACTCCAACACCCCAGTGGGTTCACTGGGAGGAGACAAGCACAGAGTGACAGTGTGACCTTTCTCTTGTCTATTTGCTGGCCTTCCTTAACCCTTCAGTAATGAAGTGACACTACAGATGTTCAGCTGGTATTTAACAAAGTTCAACTCCTATCTCAGTCCATGCAGTAGGGAACTTCCAATTCCTAAGGCAGGAGGCAATGGAAAGCTGTGGGTGGCCATGCAGTCAGGAGACAGACAGACCTGAGCATCAGTTAAGTCTGAATCAGCTGTGTGGGCTTGGGCAAGTTATTGAACTTCTCTGAGCCTCAGTTTTTTCTTTTATAATAGTGGGGTTAATCATAGTGCCCAGGATTGTAGTTGGTGATGGAAAGTTTATGCACTCAGTGAATGTTAGTTGTCACTGAGGTTGTAGTAATTATTTGGATGGTTCAAGATTCCAATATGTCAGATTCCCATCCCCTGGGAAGAGAAAACCTAAGGTTGCTGAGAGCCAGAGCTATTGGCAAAGGTTTTATTAATACTTTAGCTAGGACTTTTATGTTTGCAAAGGACAGAAAGCCCAATAAATCACTTCAACCCCAATCCTGTCTCAGAGCTATCATCTTTTCTTTTTTTCCTTTCCTTTTTTCCTTTCTTTCATCTTTCTTCACTTTCTTCTTCTCTCTCTCTCTTTCTCTCTCTTCCTCGCTCCCTTCCTCCCTCCCAGGCTAATGTACTGTTGGCTTCTCCTGTGCACCTGCACACATCCACTCTACAGGCTTCTTGAAGTTCCCTGAAAACACCATAGTTGGGTCCTGCCTCTAAGTCAGTGGTTCTCAACCTTCCTAATGCTGCAGCCCTTTAATACAGTTCCTGTGGGTAGCGACCCAAAGGTTGAGAAGCGCTGCTCTGTACTTTTTTCCAAGGACTCCCTTCTTGACTCTGTTTGCCTCCCATCAGCCTCATGTTGATCTACTGAACTCATCGTTGAGGATGAACTTGAAGATTTTATCATCATAAAACCTTTTCCAAACACTGGGCCCCACCCCTAGCCCTACAAGCGGGGCCAAATATCTGCCCCATTGTATCTCTACTTTACTCTATATAGAATTTGGGGTAGAGGCTCAGTGCCTGTGGCTCAAGCTGCTAAGGCGCCAGCCACATACACCTGAGCTGGTGGATTTGAATCCAGCCTGGGCCCACCAAACAACAATGATGGCTGCAACCAAAAAATAGCCTGGTGTTGTGGCAGGTGCCTATAGTCCCAGCTCTAGGAAGGTGGAGGCAGAAGAATCACTTGAGCCCAGGAGTTGGAGGTTGCTGTGAGCTGTGATGCCACAGCACTCTATCCAGGGTGACAGCTTGAGGCTGTCTAAAAAAAAAAAAAGAATTTGGGGTAGAATAGCTATCATACTCCAGGGTGCAAAATATTTACATGTACATATTTCCCATTAGACAAGGAGTTTCATGAGAGTAATGAAAATAGCTTATTTTATCCTCAAATCATAGTATAGGTACTAGCATATTCCTAGCAATTATACAAAGCTTGTTGAATGAATCAATAAGCACATACTCTGAAGAGCTCAAGAAATATTAACACCTTCTCCCATCTCTTAATCCAAAACTGTGTCTTCACAAGGAAAAATAAAAATATTCTAAAAAAGCTCTGAAGTTAAAAGACTATTAATGCATTAAATATGTATTAGTAAACCTTGACTTACTGGCTGAGAAATTCATATAGAATAATGACAATGAAGGATGCTTTGCAAACTGCTAAGTTCCAAGGATACACTCAGTGGTGTTTTATTACCAAGAAAAAAAATTGGTGATTTAGGGAAACAAGAAAAATAGGAAATGGAATGTCTTTGTTGTAGATATTTTTGAAATGATAGGAAAGGCAAGATTGAAGTAAAGTTTCTGCGTTTTGTTCCCATGTTTTCTAGATATAAATGGACATGAGAAACATGGCCACGGGTGTGGAAATAGTAGAAAGTTCAACCCTTTCCTAAAGTTTAGAGATAGAAGAGTCAGAATCAAATGAACCTCAAGAGCAGTGCCCACGTGAATGTTCTGACTTTATCCAGGAGCCTGTGATTATGTGTGATGAGTATTTTCAGTCCAATTTATAGATAAGAAAGTAGAAACTCGTAGGGTTTAAATCACTCATCTGGGAAGAGGTTGGGCTCAGATTCAAAACTGGACATAGCTAGTTCCTTCCACCTCTGACATTCCACCACTCTCAGAATGTAAGAAAAGCTGACGTAACTAAGTACCTCTGTGTACCAGGCTCTTACTTCCTTTGGTCCCATAACAACAGTGCAAGGCAGCTTCAGTCATAATTTCCCTCATTTTGCTGATGAGGAAACTGTTTCATGCGAGGTCAAGTGTAGAATGAGAACTTGGCACTTTGGGACCTCAGAGGCCGTGTTCTCTCTATGCCTTTCTGTTTCTTAGTTCTGGCTATTCCTTAGAAAACCCAAAGAGCTTTTTAAAAAGCTATGAATCTGCAGACACCCTCCTTTTAAAGTCTCATGCCATAATTGCCACCACCGAGTAACAAATGTGGAAACAAATTAGGTGGGGAAAGGCCAAAGCACCACAGAGAAATCCTGATGGACTCCTGCAAATGCACATCCCCCATCCTGATGCTGACAGCACTGCAGTCGAGGGAGCGGGAAACTCCAACCTCAAATCAGCGTGTCTACTCTAAGGTAGTGGTTTCAAAGGCAGCTCTCTTGGACCAGCTCAGTAAGGGAAAGGATAACACAGTCAAACAACTGGCTACTTGGCAGCCATGGCATGGGATGAATTTGTCTAAATTCATAGACATGGAAAGATGTCCAGTGCATGGGTCAGAAAGAGCAGATAATGAAACATCATAAAATGTACGAACATGTTTACAGATGCAGTAGGAACATACTACTATACTTTTTAGGAGATAGCAACATATGCTATATAAAGTAGTAGTACAGGACAGCATAGTACGGTGTGGTATAGTAGATACTCTGTGTGTGTATGTATAGAAATGTGTGTACCACGAGTATATGTACACACAGTATGAACATACTATGTATATATGGTAGCAATAGTACTGCATTTATTATGCATCTATACAAAGTATGACTGTATTATATATTGCATGATCCCATTTGTATATGTACTTTGAGTATATGTAAATAAATAAAGGAATGCTCATCTAAATATTAATAGTGATAGGGGTTGGAGTAAATTTTCCTTCCAGAAATATGTATTGAGTTCTGCTTTGTCCCAGACACTATTTTCTTCCTTCTACCTTTCATTAATTGCCTGGAAATTCTGCGAGTTGTGCATGTATTTTGACTAAAAGATAATTTGAACCTAAAATGGTCTCCTACTTGCAGGAGACCCAGGAGGAGAGAAGGAGAGCCGGTCATAGACTCCCCCTGCCTCTTCCTCCTCGCTCCACCTCTGCACAGTGATTTTTTTTTTTTTTTTTGGTTTGGTCGGGGGTCACCATCTGTAGATTTGTTCTGCATTAAAAATAAAGCCATCCATCTCCCTTACAGTGGTGTCATGCAAACTCAGGAAAAACCCCAGCGCTCAAGGGGGGCCCTCAGTGGGAAAAACACTTATCTGCCTCTGCGAGCTCTGAGCTCCCCCGAAGGCGCCCTTCCCTAGACTCAGGGAGTGGGTTTTGTTTATCCCCCTGGCACACAATGAAATGTCAGGAACACATGCTCAGGGTGAGGTGGGGCCCTATGGAGGTTAAAAATGGAACAGCGGCTTTGATCCCCAGCCAACACCAATGACGCTCGGGTTAGGGCCAGAGAGAGACGTCATGTTCCCTTGCTCTGTCTCTGCAGAAGGTGCAGACATTCCCCTCCAGACTACAAAAGCAGACAGAACCCCAGACTGGGAAATGGACCCGGGGCCCCAGACAAGGAGTCGAGCCCGGGGAGCTGGGAGAGGCAAGCCTTCTCTGGGTGGGGCAGAGGACTTTCTTCTCCGTCAGCAAAATTATTATCTGATGGGGCCAGGGGTTGGAAGGGAACCTTCAGGAGCTGCTGGAGAGAAGCCGACTGGGGAATCTCAGTCCCCCTTCTAACTAATCTGCAACAGCCATTTTGTAACACCCTCCCTCGGTCCTGTCCTGGGGAGCTCAGAGCTTCTGGGCTATTCACCCAACCAGCAGATGGGTGCTGAGGGTCTGGTCTGGTCCAAAACTGGGCTGGGGGATGGCAGTCTCCCAGTGAGAGATGTCCAGGCTCTGTGTTTCTTTTTCTTTAAGCTCTGGTGGGAAGGAGAGGCGAGGAAAAGAGAGTAGCAACATGGCGGGGTTAAATGTTCTGAGAAGCGTGAGTAAAGGTTGTGGGAAACCATGATGGCTTTGTGGGAAGGGCGGGGAGGGAATCTTAGAGAAAGATGGAGAAATCCCACTGAAGCCTAGAGAGTAAAAACAAGACTCCCTCACCTCAGTAGAAGACATGAGGGAAGAGTACCCAAGTGCAGAAACTGCACCTGCTCTCAAGAAAAGCACAGTAGACAGGCAGACCTGGCAGAATGAAACACAGGGATGATGGAGAGCGGGGTGAAATCTTTATGAACAAGTGAACTGGCTGCCCCCATTTCTGGTTATTTGGTCAAATTATTCAGCTGCTTCTCAGGGAGGTGAGTGAAGAAATCATAATACATTCAGGCTACTATGAAAAAAACTACTAAACTGGTGCCTTAAAAACAACAGAAATTGATATCTCACAGTTCTGCCTAGAGGCTGGAAGTTCAAGATCAAGGCTCAGGCAGATTTGGTGTCTGGCGAGAGCCCACTTCTTGGTTCATAGATAGTCACCTTTTGCTATAGTCTCACCTGGGAAAAGGGACAAACAGGCTCGCTTGAGCCTCTTTAATGAAGGTTCTAATCCCATTCATGGAGAGTCCCCCAACTATGACTTAATAACTTCCTAAAGGCCCATTGCCAAATCCTTGAGGGTCAGGATTTCAACACATGAAATTTTGAGGACACAAACATTTAAATCATAGCAAAATCACTGTTCCAATTAGAATCACTAATTTCATTGAATATGAACTTTGAGCTGATAACTCTTGAACATATCATTCCATTGCACTCACCAAAAAATCACTAAAGGAATAATCTGAAGGTCAAGGAAGTTACTAAAACCCGTCAAGGCTGCATAAAAGTTGTGTAAATGTCAGGAGGGGGCAGGATATAAACCCAGAACTTTGAATACCACTTACAGCTTTTCTTCTATCTTGGAGTTCTGTCCTGAGGTCCACTTTGGTGACCAAAGACTTCTCCATCCATCTTCCTCCTCAACCATTCAATTAGTCAATCATCATACATTTATTGACACCTACCTTGGTAGTTCCTCATCTCTTTATATATTGCCTTGTCTATTTCTCAGACTAGGCCCTGAAATATTTTCGCATCCTAGGTTATAAAAGAGTATCTCTGTCTTCTCCCTCAGTGATGGAACTGTCTCTGCAGTTGTACATATGGTCGTGTTTCAAGTTCACTCAACTGCTTTAGCTATACATGTCCAAGACTGTTAGAGAGTCCCTTTGAGCTAGAACTTAGAATGTCTTAATGGATGTGATGCTTGGAAGTGTAGAGCAGTGATTTTCAACCAATGTGCCTCGCATGGCTATGCTGTGAGAGGATCTTAGGTGTGCCTCAACAAATTTTGAAGATCATTAATTAAATTGTTTTTGAAAGTGGTTCAAAGCACATTTAAGTATATTCCTTTTCTTTACTCTTGTTTTTGAGAAAAATGTTTTAGGTGTGCCATGAAAGTTTAACTATAGGTTCAAGTGTGTCATGAGATAAAAAAGGTTGAAAAACACTAGTGTAGAGCATGGACCTGGAATTTTAGAAGTAAAAGGAAACTTTGAGATTATCTAGTTCATCCTTGAGGTTTCATAATTACAAAATTGGGTACAAAAAGAGGAGGCTCCTTTCCAAAAAACATATGGATGTTTGATACAAATGTTTGTTTATATGGTACTCAGGGAATACTTTGCCACAATCTAGTAATTTTTGGTAGTTTTTTTTCTTCTGAATGGGTATTCAAAATCTTAAATTGATGTCTTCAAGAATGTGGAAATAAAGTAAATATTTCTTATTACAGAAATAATTAAAGTCTCCATCCTTTCTCTGACAAGTTCCCAGAAACATCAGAGGATTGAATACTTTCTTATGTGTCTTAAGACCCTATACAAAAGGGTGGCTAGTCTATGGCCATACCATGCTGAATGCTCCCGATCTCCTCTAAAGGGTGGCTAATACACAATATGATAGTCATCACTTTGTAACCAAGATCTGAACTACATATGAACTACAGAAAAGAGTAAAAATAAAGACACACACACCCTTCCATCATCGAATACTCATATAAAATAATAGGATAAGATCTAAACCAAACAATTATGCCATGATGGAAAATGAACTTCAAAGATTTGTTATCAAAGATTTGACATCACCTTTGAGTGTCATGATATAATGGATATGCCAGAGCTAAAAGGTTTTATCAACCCCTTTGTGGTCACGGAATCTTCTCAGTTAGAAAACTAAGCTTTCAGATGGTACCATTTAAGCACAGTGGACAAAAAGGACAAGGTGCAGGGAAGTTTGAAGGTCATCTAATACTGGGCATTTTCTGTGATCTCCAGAAAAGAGCTAAGACCTCCTCTTTATTGGACTCATGGCTGTTAAGTACAGTCTAGGTTTCTGTCTTCTCCATTGTCTTATCAATTCCCCAAGAAACTACATCTGTCTGGTTTGTTCTGGTATCTGTATTGCCTATTACAATGCCTAATATATCATGGTATCTGATAATTACAGATTGCAAAACCAAGTGCCTTGGTAGTTGAATTACACGTGAATTGAAGAGTGTCAAGAAGAAAGATTCTAGAATTTCCTTCTTCACAATTTTAATATTGGCCTTACTAACCATTAGGGGTCTTTAAATGCTGTCATGTTGTTCATAATTAATAGTGTTAGCTTGCATTGAATAAAACTAGTTCTCACGTATCTGAAGGCTCCTGGAAGGTAGGTCAATAAACAAAAAGATCTGCATGGTGTCTTCACACCTCAAAATTCTGGTACAAGTAAAAAGAGAAAATATGTTTCCTTATTCATTCTGCTCTTTCTGGGAAAGCTGCTGGGCACAGTCATAAATCTCCTTATTTGTGTGAAGTTAACTTTCTCAGGAGCAGCAAGCCCAAAGATGAAATTAGGGAAGGTGTTAGAAACTGGTGTACTAAAATCTCAGACCTTTGTCATAGAGGGTGGAAATCATAGAAATATGGAAAAGGAGAGTCTTTTAAAAAGCTGCACCCTGTCAGACACAGAAGCAGGACTGAAGCAAACAAGGTCAGTGACTCCAAGAGAATTGCCACTCAAAGAGTGACACAGAATTCTTTGTCTCCCAGTGACAGGTGACCCTATCCCACAAGGGACAGGTAACACCATCCCAGTAGCCAGAGGCTCATGTTCATTCTTCTGTGCCTAAGCTACCATAAGCCTCTGCAAAACAAAGCAAGGTTAACACCCAAGGAATTCTGCTTTAGGAGAAAATCTTGCATCTCTTCCATTGTAGAGCCTGGGTTGCATGGGAGCAAGCCAAGGGCTACGTGTGGGAGAAAGAAATAAGAAATGGAAGTCATTGGGGCGGTTATCAAGGAAAAGGATTCCCAATCAAATTGAGAAGCAGGAAATCACTCCTCAGATGGCTAAACGTGGGGTTAGTACCTTTTGAGCTTTATCTCTGCTGGAGTTTTCTATTGGTCTTTAGAGAAGACAGGGAAAGCAAACCAAGCCACCTTGAGTGCCCATGGAGCCACACTCCGAAATCCTAGATTGTCAGGTGCCACCATCGTTCCTGGGTGGAATTGTGCCACCTCTTGTGTTTGCTACTTTTCTTCATGTTCTTGGCTGGGAATTCTTGAGTTGGCTCAAGCAGCATGGTGCCCACTCTGCCGCTTTCTGCTTGTATCACTTTAGGCAGGTAATTTTGCCCTCTCTTAAGGTCCCACTGTCCTGGTCGGTAACATGGGGGTGCTAATCAGAACATCAAGACTATACTGTATTAATAATCCAAGATTATTTTAAATATTTAATGAAATCAATGCTGTAAAGGGTCTGATTTATAGAAGGCAAATACTCAGTTCCTTCATCTTTCCTCTGTTCCCTCAAGACTGTGAAAATTATTTTAATAGCCCAAGTCTGAAAGATGAATAAGAATTTCTCTCCCTGCACTAAAAGAAGACCATGGATTTAGGAACCCAGAATATGCATGTAATTATCATTCTTGCATTGCTTTGGGTATATTGTTTTTCTTAATAATCGAAGAAATAACAGTTTTGAAAAGTGACTATACTTGAAAATCACTCCTGTAATTTCTGGAGACCTTTATAGAAAGTCTAAGAATTCCAGAAATACCTTGCCAGCAAATAAGAATGGGGACTGTGGCTCAAGCGGCTAAGGCACCAGCCATATACACCTGAGCTGGCAGGTTCGAATCCAGCCCAGGCCCACCAAACAACAATGACGGCTGCAACCAAAAAATAGCCAGATGTTGTGGCAGGTGCCTGTGTTCCCAGCTACTTGGGAGGCTGAGCCAAGAGAATCTCTTGAGCCCAGGAGTTGGAGGTTGCTGTGAGCTGTGATGCCCTGGCACTCTACCCAGGGTGACAGCTTGAGGCTCTGTCTCAAAAAAAAAATAAGAAGAAGAAGAATGGGGACTGGAGGATAGTCTACCATATGGGAAATTTCCAATCTTAGATAACTGGCATGTATAATTGGGTAATTATAGTAGTAAAAAAATAAATAATCAAATAAAAATATAAAAATATCAAATAATCAAATATAAATATCAATAATCAAAATAATAATGATGGCTATAATAACAGCTCCTGTTTCTTTCTTTTTTTTTTTTTTTTGAGACAGAGCCTCAAGCTATCCCCCTGGGTAGAGTGCCATGGCATC
>CAUYQV010000683.1:0-17612 GCA_963574575.1 Galagoides demidoff
CATCACAGCTCATAGCAACCTCCAACTCCTGGGCTCAAGCGAGTCTCCTGCCTCCGCCTCCCAAGTAGCTGGGACCACAGGCGCCCGCCACAACACCCAGCCATTTTTTGGTTGCAGCCGTCATTGTTGTTTGGCGGGCCCAGGCTGGGGATTTGAACCCGCCAGGTGTACGTGGCTGGCACCTTAGCCGATTGAGCCACAGGTGCCGAGCCGCCACCATTTTTTATAGAGACCAATTCTCACTGTGTTGCCTATGCTGGTCTCAAAATCCTGGCTTCAAATAGTCCTCCCACCTTGCCCTTCCAAAAAGTTAGAATTAGAAATGTGAGCTACCAAGCCTGGCTGGAATTTTTTTCTTTATACCTTTCATGTTTTTTGCATTTAGCTAATGTTATGTTCTCCTTCCCCTGTGTCCTGCTTAGCAAAAGATACAGATATTGTGGATGAAGCCATCTATTACTTCAAGGCCAATGTCTTCTTCAAAAACTATGAAATTAAGGTAAATTACAGAGCTTTTAATATTTAACTTAGTTTTCTGAGGGGTATAATATCTACCTTGCAGTCAGTGTTTGCTGTGAGAAGAAAATAAAATGATAAAAGATGGTGATTTTTGGCTCAGCGCCTGTGGCTCAAGTGCCTAAGGTGCCAGCCACATACACCTAAGGTGGCGGGTTTGAATCCAGCCCGGCCTGCCAAACAACATTGATGGCTGCAACCAAAAAATAGCCAAGTGTTGTGGCGGGTGCCTGTGGTCCCAGCTACTTGGGAAGCGGAGGCAGGAGACTCGCTTGAGCCTAGGAGTTGGAGGTTGCTGTGAGCTGCGATGCCATGGCACTCTACCCAGGGGGAAAGCTTGAGGCCCTGTCTCAAAAAAAAAGATAGTGATTTTTAAATTTTAGAACCATGCCTAATGTTGGACACTATATTAATATTAGTTACTATTTTTTTTCTCCAAAGTCTACACCAGAGGTTGGCAAACTATAGCACAAGGGCCAAATCTAGCCCATTACTTCTCTTTGTAAATAAAGTTTTTTTTTTTTTTTTTTTTTTTGAGACGGAGCCTCAAGCTATCCCCCTTGGTAGAGTGCCATGGCATCACAGCTCATAGCAACCTCCAACTCCTGGGCTCAATCGAGTCTCCTGCCTCCGCCTCCCAAGTAGCTGGGACCACAGGCGCCCACCACAACGCCCGGCCATTTTTTGGTTGCAGCCATCATTGTTGTTTGGCAGGCCCAGGCTGGGGATTTGAACCCGCCACCTTAGGTGTACGTGGCTGGCACCTTAGCCTATTGAGCCACAGGCGCCGAGCCGAACATTCCAATTCTAAGACAGAGTTTGAAAGAATTGTTTAAAGACTCAAAAAATTGTTTTAAGAAGATGCACTTAAAACGTAAATAAAGTTGATGCCAAAAAACGAATACACATTTTAAGAAAGGAAAAAAACTGTATTAAATTGTAATACTCAAGTCATATTTGACTTCTGCAACCAAGATATGGTATAGAAGATAACAAACATTATCAGTATATATTATTACAATTTTTTTTTTTTTTTGCTGTTTTTGGCTGGGGCTGGGTTTGAACTCGCCACCTCCGGCATAAGGGGCCGGCACCTTACCCTTTGAGTCACAGGCACCCCCTATTATTACAATTTTAATACAGTTTTTCCTTTCTTAAAATGTGTACACATTTTTTAGCACTCTATGTGTATAGAGAGTCTGAAATTTAATAGTTGGAAGAAATATGCCATACAAACTGTAGGCATAAGAAAGGCTAGAGTGTGTTTATATTAGTATCAGACAAAGCAGACTTAGACTAGAGGATTGCCAGAGATAAAGAGGAACGTTTTATAATCATAAAGGGACTAATAAATTTAGGAAAACATAACAGTCATAACATATATGCACAAATGCAAAACTTAATTTTTTTTTAATTTTTTTTTATTGTTTGGGATTCATTGAGAGTACAAAATTAGGTTACACTGATTGCATTCGTTAGGTAAAGTCTCTCTTATAATTGTGTCCCGACCCCAAGAGATGTGCTGTACACCATGACCCTCATCCTGCTCCCTCCTCCCTCTCCCTGCTCCCTCATTCCCGTACCTGCCCCATTATCGCATCTACTGCCTTCATATTGGAACTGAGTGTATTGGATTCTTGCTTCTCCATTCTTATGATGCTTTATGAAAACCAACGTGTTTGACCTCCATCCAGGTTAATACAAAAGATGTAAAGCCTCCATCTTTTTTAATGGATGAATAGTAGTCCATGATATACATATACCCAGCTTGTTAATCCATTCCTAGGTTGTCGGGCATTAGGGTTGTTTCCACGTTTTGGCAATTGTAAATTGAGCTGTGATAAACTGTCTACTGTAAATGTCCTTATGATAAAAGGATTTTTTTTTCTTCTGGGTAGATGCCCAGTAATGAGATTGCAGGATAAAATCGGAGGTCTAATTTGAGTCCTTTGAGGATTCTCCATAGTTCCTTCTAAAACGGTTATTAGTTTATAGTCCCACCAGCAGTATAAAAGTGTTCCCTTCTCTCCACATCTACGCCAGCATCTTCAGCTTTGAGACTTTGCGATGTGGGCCATTCTCATTGGGGTTAGGTAATATCTCAGGGTAGTTTTGATTTGCATTCCTCTGATGATTAGGGACAATGAGCATTTTTTCCTGTGTGTTGGCCACTCATCTGCCTTCTTTAGAGAAGGTTCTATTCATGTCTCTGGCCCAGTGATATAAGGGATTGTTGGCTCTTTCTTTTTCTGTTGATTAATTTGAGTTCTCTGTAGATCCTATTTATTAAGCTTTTGTTCAATTCATAATATGCAAATATCTTTTCCCATTCTGAAGGTTGTCTATTTGCTTTGGTTTTTGTCTCCTTTGCTATACAGGAGCTATTCAGTTTAATTAAGTTTCATTTGCATATTTTTGTTGTTGTTGCAATTGTCACAGAAGTCTTCATAAAATCTTTCCCCAATATCTTCAAGTGTTTTTCCCATACTTTCTTTGAGTATTTTTATTGTTTCATGCCTTAAATTTAAATCTTTTATCCATCTTGAATCAATGTTTTTAAGTGGTGAAAGGTGTGGTACCAGTTTCAGTTTTTTACATGTGGCTATCCAGTTCTCCCAGCACTATTTATTGAATAGAGATTCTTTTCCCCCCAGTGTATGGTCCTGTTTGATTTATTAAAGATCAAGTGGCTGTAGGATATTAGCTTCATCTCACAGCTTTCTATTCTGTTCCAAATGTCTATGTCTCTATTTTTGTGCCAATACCATGCTGTTTTGATCACTATGGCCTTGTAGTATAGCCTAAAGTCTGGTAGGCTAATGCCCCCAACTTTTTTCTTCTTTTCTTTTCTTTTTTTATGAGACTGGGTGGTGCCTGTGGCTCAGAGGAATAAGGCACCAGCCCCATATGCTAGAGGTGGTGGGTTCAAACCCAGCCCCAGCCAAAAAAAAAAAAAAAACTCCTCTTTTTTTATGAGATAGAGTCTTACTATGTTGCCCTCAGTAGAATGCTGTGGCATTACAGCTCACAACAACCTCAAACTCATGGGCTTAAGTGATTCTCTTGCCTCAGTCTCCCAAGTACAGGCATCCACCACAACATCCAACTATTTTTTGTTGCAAATATCATTGTTATTTAGCTGGCTCAGGCTGGGTTCAAACCTGTGCTACAGACACCAAGCCAAGCCTTTTTTTCTTATCACTAAGAATTACCTTAGCTATATGGGGCTTTTTCTGGTTCCATACAAAACAAAGAATTATTTTTTCTAAATCTTGAAAGTATGATGTTGGTATTTTAATGGAGATTGCATTGAATCTGTAGATTGCTTTAGGAAGTATAGACATTTTAACAATGTTGATTTTTCCCAGCCATAAGTATGGTATGTTCTTCCATTGGTTAATATCTTCTACTACTTCTTTTCTTAGGGATTTATAATTTTCTTGTAGAAGTCCTTCCTCTTTTGTGGAATATACCTCTAGGTATATTCCTACTTACTTCTTTCTTTTTTTTTTCAAGCTACTGTGAAAGAAATTGTATCCTTGATTAACTTCTCAACTTGGCTGTCATTGTTATATACAAAGGCTACTGATTTGTGAACATTGATTTTCTATCCTGAGACATTACTGTATTTTTTGATCATTTCCAGGAGTCTTGGGGTTGAGTCTTTGGGGTTCTCTAAGTATAAGATCGTAGCAAAGGCAAAGAGCAAGAATTTGACCTCCTCTGCCCCCATTTGGATGTCTTTTATTTCCTTCTTTTGCCTAATTGTATTGGCTAGAACTTCCAACACTATGTTGAATAGTGGTGGCGATAGAGGACAACCTCTACTTCCAGTTCTAAGTGGAAAAGCTTTCAGTTTTACTCCATTCAGTATAATATTAGCTGTGGGTTTGTTGTAGATGGTTTCAATCAATTTAAGAAATGTGCCATCTATGCCTATAATCTTCAGTGTTCTAATTAGAAAAAGATGCTTAATTTTATCAAATGCTCTTTCTGCATCTATTGAGAGGATCATATGATCTTTGGTTTTTCTTCTGTTGATAGGCTGAAGTATGTTTATGGACTTACATATGTTAAATCAGCCTTGCATCCCTGGGATGAAACCTACTTAATCATGATGCATGATTTTTTAATAGGTAGCTGTAATCTATTGGCTAGGGTTTTATTGAGAATTTTTGCAACTAAATTCATCACTGAAATTGGTCTGAAGTTATCCTTTTTAGTTGGGTCTTTTCTTGGTTTTGGTATCATGGAGATGTTTGCTTCATAGAACGTGTTGGGGAAGATTCCTTCCTTCTCAATTTTTTGGAATAGTTTCTGTAGAATGGGTATAAGCTCTTCTTTGAAGGTTTGATAGAATTCTGGTGTGAAGCCATCTGGATCAGGGCTTTTTTATGTTAGGAAATTTTTTTATTGTTTCTTTGGCCTCAGTCCTTGAAATTGTCTGTTCAGGAGATCTATTTCTTCTTGGTTAAATTTAGGGAGAGAGTATGATTCCAGGTATTGATCCATTTCATCCACATTGTCAAATTTCTAGGCATAAGAGTTTCTTGGAGTATTCAGAGATAATCTCTTGTATCTCTGTGGCATCTGTTGTTATTTCCCCTTCATTGTTTCTGATTGAAGTTATTAGAGATTTTACTTTTCTTTTTCTGGCTAGTCTGGCCAAAGGTTTATCTATTTTATTTATTTTTTTCAAAAAGTCAACTTTTTATTTCATTTCTGAATGATTTTTTTTGTTTTCAGTTTCATTAATCTCTGATTTAATTTTGGTAATTTCATTTCTTTAACTGGGTTTGGGATTACATTGTTCTTTTTCCAACTCCATAAGATGGCTCATGAGTTTGTTGATGTGCTCTCTTTCTGTTTTTCAAATGTAGGCATCTAATGAGATAAATTTTCCTCTCAGGAATGCTTTTGCTATATCCCACAGATTTTGGTAACTTATGTCTTTATTGCTGTTATGTTTGAGGAAATTAACAATTTCTGCTTTTATATTTTCTTGAACCCAATTATTATTCAGCATAAGGTTGTTTAATATCCATGCCTTTGTGTGGAGAGGAATGTTTTTGGTGTTGAGTTGCACCTTTATTGCCTTGTGGTCTGAGAAGATACAGGTATAATTTCTATTCTTTTGATTTTGCTGAGGTTTGATTTGTATCCTAGGATGTGATCTATTTTGGAGTATGTTCTATGGGCTGATAAGAAAAATGTATATTCTTTACCTTTGGAATGATGTGTTCTGTATATGTCTATTAATTCCATTTGTTCTATTTAAGCCCTTTGTATCTTTGTTTAGTTTCTGTTTAGAGGATCTGTCCAGTTCTGTCAGAGGGGTGTTAAAGTCCCTAGCTATGATGGTGTTATGGGATATCATATTTTTCAGACCATTCATGGTCTGTTTCATAAATATGGGAGCATTTAAGTCTGGGTGAATAAATATTTAAAATTGAAATGTCTTCTTGTTGCATTGTTCCTTTGATAAGTATGAAGTATTTATCTTTGTTTTCTTAAATTTAGTTGCTTTAAATCTGCTTGTATCTGAAAATAAGACTGCAATCCCTCCTATCTTCTGATTTCCATTTGCTTGAAATACAGTTTTCCATCCCTTAACCCTGAGTCTTGATTTGTCTTTCAAGGCTAGGTGTGTTTCCTGTAGGCAGCATATGGATGCTTTGTGCTTTTTTATCCAATCAGCTAGCCTGTGCCTCTTCAGTGGGGAATTCAATCCTTTGACATTTACTGAGTGAACTGATAAGCATGGTGTAATTCTATTCACCTTATTTTGTGAAAGTCCTTTGTATAGTTCTATCCTTTTCCCTTTCATCTTGACTTTGAACAAGTTCGTTGTAATGTGTCTTGGAGAAGCTCTGTTTGAGTTGAGATGACCTGGGGTTTGATATCCATCTGAAATGAGCATGTCCAAATCTTTAGTAGAACTTAGGAAGATTTATTTATGATAGTCTCTAATAGGGCTTCCATGCCTTTGGGACAATCTTCTTCACCTTCAAAGATTTTTATTATTTGTATGTTTGAATGCTTCATGAAATCTTTTAGTTCTCTAAGTGACTGTTCTGCTTTCTCTCTCTCCTTTCCTCCTCTTTACCTGGGTTAACTTGAAAATTTTATCTGTTAGCTCTGAGATTCTTTCTTCTCCATGGTCTAATATATTTTTGATATTTTCTGCTTAATTTTTACATTCCCTGATTGTCTCCTTCATTTCCTTAAGCTCTGCCATATCCTTTCTATATTCTACATATCTCTTGACTGTCTTTTGATTCTGTCTTTCCATTTTCCTGGCAATTCCACTTATTGTCTTTATCACCCATATTTTAAATTCCCTTTCTGTCAAATCCATTAATCCCTTATAGATGGAGTCTTCTGCAGTAACTGCCTCATGATCCCTTGGAGGAGTTACTCTGTTTGGGTTTTTCATGTTGACTTTTCTGTTGGGTCCTCCTCAGGTGTGCTTTCTTCTTGTTTACCTCCTGGTCCTGGTCCTCCTTGGTCCGTCTCACTTCCTCCTTTGTTTCAAATCACCGTGTCTCAGAGCTTAGATGTTGAAGTGGCCTCTTGGTAAGAGGCCAAAAGGAAGAGAAGGATAAAGAGTAAGCAGGAAGAAACAAGAGGAAAGGAAAGAAAGAAGAAAAATGAAGGAAAGAGGAAAATAAAAGAAAAAGATTAAAAGGAAAAGGGATGAAAGAAAAAAAATTAAAAATAGAAGAGAAGGAGGATAGGAAGAGAGAGTGAGAGTGATAGAAGAAATGATATTGATTGGCATGTGCTAACAGCATACCTATAACTCAAGAATTTTTAGGGGCTGGGTTGGATGGCTTCCTAGAAATCAGGAGCTCCTTACCAGCCTAAGCAAAGCCAAACTCTTCCCCTTCCAAAAGTCAGAAGAGAAAGAAAAGAGCAAAAACAAATACAGGAAGAAAAAATTAAATAAGAATGAAAAATAGAAAAATTCTGCAACATGCACTTGCCAATACTTTTTTTCTAGCTATAAGGGCTACCTACACCATGATCTCTTGGCCTCCTTCAGCCAGACTACGTGACCTCCCTGCCAGATCACAGCTGTGGCACCACAACTCTCCAAAAAAGAAAAAATGAAAATAATAATAATAAAATAAGAATAGATAAAGGAAATTAAAAATATAATTGTGTGAAATAAAGAAGAGAGAGGGAAGAGGAAAAGATAAAGAAAGAAGGACAAAGAAAAAGAGGGGGTATCTTAGCTGTTGCATGAGTGATTTATGTGGGAAAGATGAGAAAAGTAGAATAGTCTCTATTAAAGGAGAGAATGAAAAGGAGTTAAACAGAGAAAGAGAATAAATGAAGCTAAAATGCCATAACCAGAAAATACAGGAGCCTTTGCTCTTGATGAAAGTAAAAATGGAAGTTAAGAATAGAATAAACCAAACAAATTAATTATGCAAAGCACAAGAGAACAAAACAAAGCTCTAATAGCCAAAAATAGCAGCAACCTTAGCAACATAGAGAAGAAAAAATGTATTTAAAAAAAAATATATATATATATATTTAATAGGATATATTTAATTCAATATATTGTCAGGACACCAGGTAGCACTGTGGTTTTTTAGAGAATGGAGAACACACCTCTCTCTAGTTCCCAGGCATGGTCCTGCTTCCCAACTTAATTGCCCTTAGTGGTCGCCTGATTGTTTCCTCAGCATTCAGACTCCACCGGGTTGGGATCATGAAGCTCTCCAGAATCCTTCAAAGGCAGGTTTCACAGTGCCCCCTGACAACAGTTCCCATGGGGTTGAGGAGCCACCGAGCTTATCCCAAGAGTGGAGTTCTGATCCCAGCCTGCAGAACAAAGATGACTAGGCTTTAGGCCCCTTGGTAAGAGGTCTAACTTCATCACCTTTTCAAGACCTAACCACAATGGCAGCCCCCTAACAGCCAGGACCTTCTCAGCATGGCTGTCTTGCCAGTCATCAATCCAACAGCAAATCCACTCCAACCAGCACCTAAATCTGGCTTCTCTGTGTTCTTCAATACAGTCCACCCACTCTTTCAAGCTTTCCACTCAATATGCAGCTTCCACCCAAAAGTCAAAAAGTATGGAAAATCTTCCTCCCATCCCAGACTTCCATGGGTGGACCAACCTTTCTCACTGGCTCCCAATCACTTGCCTAGTGTGTCATAGCTCCACCACTCCTGACCACACACTGTCTCCTGTATACCACCACCTTGGAGCACACCCTGAGCTACAATTCCAGGTAAGATCCCCACACCAGGCTTGGCTTGGTTCTCTTTCTTTCCCCAGTCATACTAGGAGAGCTCAACTGAAGATCCTTCTGGTTTTCCATCTTTCTCCACTCCTATAATGCAAAACTTTAAAATACATACAGAAAAAATTAGAATTAATGGAGCCATAGACAATTCCAGAATCACAGTTGGAGTTTAACACTCTTCTCTCAGCAACTGATAGATCAATGAAGAAAAAATTTAGTGAAAAATAAATATTCCTGCAAAAGAGATAACACTTAATTTAAACCAAAAAAAGACAGTTATACTGATGTTGTTGCTAATATCAAATTAAGAAACAATATTCATCAATGATCAACACATACATTTGCAGTTATATGTCATTTGATGACAGAGATACATTCTAATAATGAGTTATTAGGCAATTTTTTGGTTATATGAACATCATAGAGTATACTTAACACCACCTACATGTATGGCCTACTATAAACTGAGTTCTATAGCAGTGTTTTTCAACCTTTCTTATCTCCCAGCACTTTTGAACCTATTGTTAAACTTTCATGGCATACTTAAATTATGTTGATTAAAAAAAAGTTTTAAAAAAATGCTTACTGTGCTTTGACCTTCTTTCAAAAAAAAGTTAATTATTGATCTTTAAAATTTTGCACAACACACCAGTTGAAAATCACTGCTCTATGGTACAGCCTACTGATCCCAGGCTACACACCTATAGAGATTATGACTGCACTGAATACTATAGGCAACTGTAACAGAATAGTATTTGTGTATCTAAACATATCTGAACACAGAAAACTCACAGTACAAATACAATATAAAAAAAAATTTTTTTAATGATACACCAGTACAAGGCACTTCCCATAAAGGAAGCTTACAGGACTGGAAGTTGCTCTGGAGAAGTCAGTGCATGAATAGTGAATGAATGGCCTCGGACATTATCGTGTACTACTATAGACTTTATAAACACTGTACACTTAGGCTATGCTAAGTTTATGTATAAGAAAAAATGTATTTCTTTCTTCAATGATAAATTGATCTTAGCTCACTGTAATTTTTTACTTTATAAACTTTTTTATTTTTTAACTTTTTGATTATTTTGTAATAATAGTTAAACACACAAACACATTATACCACTTTACAAAAATATTTTCTTTTTTATATCCTTATTCTGTATGCTTTTTCTATTTTTAAAATTTTTATTTTTATTTTTACTTTCTAAACTTTTTTGTTAAAAATTAAGGCACAGGCCAGGCACAGTCACTCATGCCTGTAATTTCAGCACTTTAGGAGGCCAAAGTGGGAGGATTGCTTGAGCCCAGGAGCTCCTAATCAACGTGGGCAACACAGTGAGACCTCATCTCTAAAAAAGTTTTTTTCATTAAAAATTAAATGGGTATGGTGTATATGCCTACAGTCTCAGCTACTCAGAGGCTGAGGCAGAAGGATTGCTTAAGCCCAGGTATTTGAGATTGCAGTGAGCTATGATTGCACACTGTGCTTATAACATTAGTCTAAGCCTACACAGGGGCGTTGGGAACACCAATATCACTGTCTTCCACCCCCACATCATTCCTACTGGATGGTCTTCAGGGAGATTAACACACAGAGCTGTCATCTCCTATGAGAAGAGTGGTTCTTCCAGATACCTCCTGAACAGGCCTGCTTGAAGCTATTTTACAGTTAACCTTTTTTTAAAGTGGTAGGAATATACTCTGAAGTAATGATAAAAAGTATTATATAGCAAACATATAAGGCAGTAACCTAATCTTTTATTATCATTATCTAGTATTTTGTACTATACAGAACTATATCTGCTTGTTGTATTTGGGAGTGCATTTGGTTTATTTATAACAGCATCATTACAAACATGTGAGTCTTTATGCCAGCATCACTACAATGTTATGACAGCTATGACATCACTAGGACAGAAATCTTTCATCCCCCTAAATCTTATGGGACCACCATCATATATGCAGTTCATAGTTGACTAAAACATCATTATGCAACTTCTGACTATTGTTGGGTTTGTTAACTCTCATGATATCAATGTACTGGTGTTGAGTTACTGGGTGCCATTTTATTCTTAAAGCAATAAAGAACCACTAAAGGCTTTTATGTAAGAGAGTGAATTGACAAAATTAGCATTTGAGAACAACCAATCTGGCTAAATTATACAGAATGAATTGACAGGTTGATATTGGAGGCTGTCAGAATAATCTGAACAATGGGTGAGGGTGCCTTCAACATGGAAGGGGCAGAGGATAAAGAGGAGTAGATATATTGAAATATTGTTAGGATGAAGAACTAACAATGTGGACAAGGGAGAGAGGAGTCAGATACCCAGTTTCCAGCACAGACAGGAAGAGAGGTGATGGTGCCTTTCTTCATATATTACAGAAGCAGAAACAGACTACACAGAAGATGGCTCTCACATCAGGACATGCTGGTTTGAGGTGCTATGTGCTACAAATATAAATATGTAGTTGGCAATTGAAGTAAGTGTCTGGACTTCATGGGGAAGACAGGAATTAAAGAAAAACTTGGGGGAGTCATCAGCATGCAGAATAAGGTTTTCCATGGGAAGAAATGAGGATAATACTACATAAACAAAAACCTTGTAGAGAACCTTAAAAGACACAAACCTTCAAGGAATGGATGGAGGAAGAGGAGTCCTCAGTAGGACTGTGAATAAGAAGCAAAGAAATAATGATTTAAAAAAACAGAAAGATAATAAATGATCAAGAGTATGGAAAGTCACAGAAACCAAAGGAAGGGTGCATGAAGAGGGAGGGAGGGATCAACACAGCCATTACTCCTTAGAAGTTTAAAGGGATATTGAAGTGAATACAGACAACAGTGGGTTGAACTAGTGTAGGGTGAGACTAGATGCTTGAAATAACTATTAAGGAGATAATATGAACAAGTTGACTTGGGAAAATAGAAAATATTAATCAAGGTAGCTCAAGTATCCGTGTGAGTTTGGTTAGAGACTATGAATTTGCAGTGGTGTAGATCTACATGGTTATGCAATTCTACTTCTCCCACATTACTGAACAGAAAAAACAAAAGCAAGACAGAGCATGGTTGGAATGATCCAAGTCTGTAGGTTTTCCCAGCAAACAGGAGATTTAAGATTAGCGAAAGAGTATTTTCGGTGCCACCCAAGGAATCTAAACTAAGTACCAAAAAAAAGAGATGGACAGGGAGAGATCAAGAAAATAGATATTTTATCATTAATAATAAACACAGCAATTCTAGTTTCTATAACAAACACCAATATTTCAATGATTTAAGACAATAACCCACTCACTTGAATAGTTCTGATTAGTGGATGGGGTGTCCCAACAGTCATCATACACAGGGAAAATGGGAATTATAGCTAAAAGCACTTTTATTTATAAAATATTCATTACAAAATGTTACAAAGAGGTGGTCAAAACAAGGAGAATGTTTTATAAATATTTTGTAAAATTTTGTAATGAATATTTTGTAAATAAAGATATATTTAGCTACACTTTCCCATTTTCCCTATGTATGACAACTTTAGGGGTAACTTTGGGGATAGCCTGTAGATGAAAGCTTTGCTTCAACATCATTCAGGGACATACATTCTTACTATATGCTATTTGGTTACCCCTGGACATGACTTTCAACCAACAGACTAGAGAAACCACAGTTGCTTCCTAACCACCTGAACCTGGAACTATCACATAATACAAACACTCAAGGTTTTGGCAAGAAGTAGGGTCCCAACCAAATTCAAGAAGGGCTAAGAAACATAGCACTTGGCTTGACAGCCACTTCCTAGCAAAGGTACATTAAGGAAGTGAACATGAATCTTAGTACATAGCTAGCTGCCTCAGCCACATATTCCCTGGAAAGTTGAAAAACACAGACTAGGACCATGTCAATAAGACTTCTATAAGTAGTAGTGGATTCATTCAAAGTGAAATATTCACTTTTATTCAGAGGTGAAAAAATTTTTGTTGATATCCCAGATATATCCAGAGAGATTAGTGAAAGTCAAGTGGAAAGGATGATCAAAGGAGGTTAAAAAGTCAAGAAATTCCTAGAAAATGTTATGGGTTATTAATGTGAAACTGAAAATCACTCAGTATAATGGCAAGACTTAGGTAGAGAGGGAGGCAATTAGCTAGTTGGAAGTTGAATGAAAGGAAGTACCTGGGAAACCAGTGGGTAACAGCAATATAAAGGACAGAGGGAAGGATAGCTGATAAAATAAAGCTCAGATGGACAGAGATAAGACTTAATCAGAGGTATTTCAATTACTAAGTAGTCCTAGAAAAAAAAGATGCAAGATGGGCTTTCAATGCCTCTCCAAAGTGAGAGACTGTGTAGGCTTCACCTAGGTAGTTGTAAGAGAAGCAGTAACCACAGAGAGCCAGTTTCTATTTTAAAAAAGAAGAAAGAAAAATGTTTATTAAACAATTTAAATATACAATAGAACCTCTGCTAGTTGACCACTGAAGGACTATAACAAACTGGTCAACATAAGGAACTAGGCCTACTGTACTGATATGCACACAGGGTGCATGTCTGGTCTATGAAAATTAAGTCAATTTAAGCAGATGGTCAATGTAGAGAGGTGGTCAAGTACAGAGGTTTCACTATACTGATGACAGCCAGCAATAAAGTAATATATCAGCTCCATGTAGAAATTTAAAAATTTTATGCCATTACTTTGTTCACATTTGCTGGATATTAATCAACAAAATATTCAAGATACGAGCATTCAAGTATATTTAATGCAAAATCTATACAAATTTACACCGAAGATGTAATTTTCATTAGCACTAGTTATCATCTTGGGAAAATCCCATTTTTTGAGCCTTGTATACGACAGCTATAAAATATAAGTAATTATAATATACCCACCAAAGTCAGAAGACTGGCTCCAGACATTTCCTTGGATTTTCTTTCACTGCTCAAATTTTGTGATTCTGCAAAAGTACAGCTAAGAACAAAGAAATTTTTTACTTGAGACCCAAATGGTAAAATCTTGTAAGCCTTAGAATGCTCAGCACAGTCAGACGCAGCATATAGTTAATATAGAAAACATAAATAATGCTGCCTATAATAAAATATTAGCATTTTGACTTTTGACCAAAGAATCTAAACAATCAAAAGAAATATTTTTTCATAAAGAATAACTTTATTCATCATTCATAATGATTTTCCTATTTTTATTTCCTACAACTCTATATTTAAATTCAATCTTACAGACAAGACAAATATACAAAACAAATATCAGAGCTGCTTTCTTGAAGAGTTAAGTAGGAGCTCAGATTTCACTCCACCTGAGGGAAAATCAAAATACAATTCCTACCTCAAGGAGGCGCCTAAGAGCACAGCCAAAGACTAAAGCACAGGTGGAAGAACCACACTGAAGAAGGCTCAGGTGGCTATTCTTTCAAGTTGCATTAAGATATTTCTGAAACTCCAAAAATCTCTGATCTGCAAATAGTCGATGTTCGGTCCATAATTTATGATTGATATCAGATGCCCAAATAGGAGTTGGCAGTAAGAGAATGGGAAAAGCTGAAAGATATAGGACTGGATCCAACAGAAGTAAAGGTTTCATGTAGAAGAATGCCCCATTCTATCACTCAGGATTCCACTCACATTTCAACTGTCAGCAAGACCATCACTGAACACTTAGTGCTACCACCTATACCTATGTGTATATCTCCTACACTAAAAAGAAAGTTCCCTGTGAGCAGGACCCCTGAATCTCCAGTGCCTGGAAAATAAGGAACATAATATAATTGTCATGTGATTAATTGACTGGGGCTATTGGAGATAATATGCAATTTATTAATTTCATCTTCACCTTTTCTTGTTCCATAAATAGATTAGATTCAGGTAACCCATAAACATTTTTAATTCAATCACTAAATGAAAAAGTGAGCAAATGTATTCTCACTTATTTCTTCATTCTATAAAAAACAATACAGGCAGAGTGCCATCACAGAAAAAAAGGAGGAGGAAAAAACTAGATAACTAAACAAAAAAGAAACTAAAAGGATTAGTGACTCACTACTTATTAGTGAGTTTTCTGTTCTGTTACTAAAAATCATTACTATTTATGTAATAGAAACCTTTTATTTGATTCTATAACCTACGATGCTTTATAGTAGTAAATGCAGCAATTATCAATAATTGCTAAAAGCCACCCAATTTGGACAATTCAAAAGGTCTTCTTTACAAGCCAGAGGCTGTGAAACATAATGTCCTAAGGCACTTGAACTATAAATCTTTACTAAAAAAAGTAAAGTCTGATATAATCACCAATTTGAGTAAAAACCACCAAAGTCATATTAATAATCTTAACATAATTGTCTACACACTCATCTCTAATAAGATATGTTTCTCAGAGTTGTAGAATATAACATTAAAATAACTTGTCCTCATTTTAATAGTTATTAAAGCATGTTTAATACTTACTATAATAAACCATAAGACAAGAAGAAACCCTCACCCTAGAGAAAACATTTTATACTTCTACATTCATAGATTCATAACATTTGACCTAGATTTTGAAATATTAAATTCTATCTTCTGAGATAGAGGTAGTAAGAAATACATCAATCTGACAATAAGGCAAAGTATCCGTGCATTTGTTGTTTAAGTAGAAGATGGTCTCTGCAATCAAATAACTTGCAAGCTGATACACTTTTTAAAGAACTGTATTAAATGCAAACAGTTGGGTAACGGCAGTATTCTCAAAGTGGCTTTCACATCTTCATTCCTGTACTGACTCATAAGAGCCTCCCAAATGTTGATACAAGCTAGCTACATAATTTGCAGGGCCCAGTGAAAATGAAAACTCAGAACTGTTTTTCAAAAAGCAAGGAAAGGTGTTATTAAAGCTATGAAAATAGACATCTTTTTCCTTTCTTCTACAGACTTTCTCTATGTTTTTGTGTGTATATACATTATAGCAATTTTGCTATTTAATGTTATTCTACGTAAAATTTTAAATTACTAGTCATTCATCTTTATATTGTACAATGTGAGTTTTAAATGCAAATACAAGAATATTTAACTTGTAGTAAATGCAAAATCACCCAAATTATGCAATTTGTTTTTCATAGCTGGCACATGAATATGTATTTGTTCTCAGCAAAACAATGAAAGTACCATGCAAAACTAATTCAACTCTCTTATTTTACTTCTTAATACAGCAGATTTTACCAATATTTTCTACCTTTGGCTTACTGATTAATAAGGAAGGATTCACTTTCCCTCAATGTCATGATTTTAAGTGCATATGGTTAGCTAGAATAAGGAAGGAGCAAAAGTAACGAAGAATATTCTAAAGCTCCTGGGGTCATTGGTGTTTCTTAGAGTGTCACTGCCCACTCTCAAAGCACTTCTGGTTCAAACAGAAAGCAAGCCTGTCAGGGTTTTCACCACTGCACTTACAGATGTGACATGCTCACTTTGTACTCCCTTTGGGTTTCCCTGAGCACCCATGCATCACATGTCTGCTGGAATTCTGTCTCTCTGGGGTATTGCAAAGGCTATATGAAAATAGGGTGGCAAGGAATGAAAGACACACATATTGAATGGATCCCTGTGCTTACACATATGCTCCATTTTCCCATCAGACTTACAAAATACAAATTCAATGCTTAAATTATTAAGAATTTCAAGAAGGTAACAGCAAAGCATTAAACTAAGTGGGAAGCCCCTCTGAGGATGGAGCCCTAAGTGACTATAGGTCACACTTCAGTGAAGCCAGCCATGGGCACAATGGCAATCCCCATCGATCCAGGACTGAATTTTATTTATTTGTTTGTCATCTTTCCCCACCCACTCAACAATGTACTGATAGACAGCAGGGCCCTGGTTTTCATTTTAAGATTTAGCAACTAGCCAAGTACATGAGGAATGCTAAGTGCTCAGTCAATGTTTATTGAAGATTTGAGTGAATGAATGAATGAATGACTTAATGAATCAATGAACCTATGAATAGAACAGTTTTCCAGAAACACCAGGGTCTAGAAAAGTAGGATAGGAATACACAGAACAAAGAGAGCATTTGAGTGATCTTTGCTCACCCACTCATGAACCTGCTTTTCTTTGCATGCCTCTTTAGGGCATGAAAGTCAGCTCCTCTTCCACCCCTGTTTACCAGCCACAATTGCCAATGGAGTACAAAGCTCACCTACTGCAGTGTTTTACAACCTAGGTTTTTTGGGTTTTTTTTTTTTTTGAGACGGAGCCTCAAACTATCCCCCTGGGTAGAGTGCCATGACATCACAGCTCATAGCAACCTCCAACTCCTGGGCTCAAGCGAGTCTCTTGTCTCCGCCTCCCAAGTAGCTGGGACCACAGGCACCCGCCACAACGCCCGGCCATTTTTTGGTTGCAGCCATCATTGTTGTTTGGCAGGCCCAGGTTGGGGATTCGAACCCACCACCTTAGGTGTACGTGGCTGGCGCCTTAGCCGATTGAGCCACAGGCCCCGAGCCACAACCTAGGTATTAAAGCTGCATTTAACAACATGGGATTATTTTCAGAATTTTATTTATTTATTTTCAAATTCAAAAAAGTTGTATCTTTTCCAAATTTTTCTACTGCCAAAGGAGATTTTAAAAGATTTAACTTCAGGCTCGGCGCCTGTGGCTCAATCGGCTAAGACACCAGCCACGTACACCTAAGGTGGCAGGTTCGAATCCCCAGCCCGGGCCCGCCAAACAACAATGATGGCTGCAACCAAAAAATGGCCGGGCATTGTGGCGGGCGCCTGTGGTCCCAGCTACTTGGGAGGCAGAGGCAGGAGACTCGCTTGAGCCCGGGAGTTGGAGGTTGCT